>JAJKFI010022181.1:0-15751 GCA_029204185.1 Lerista edwardsae | reverse complement strand
CACACACACACACACACACACACACACACACACACACACACACACCCTCTTTGCACTCCTGCCTTTAAATAGACTTTTGAAAAGTGAGTTCTGCTTGGGGCTGTCATCGGGCACGCCAACTACAGAGTACAACTGGCACCTTCGCATCTGTCAGCGATTGCCAAGGATGTGTTAAGTGCCGTGATGAGTCCTGGCAGCTGCCCACTAATATCATCCGCACGTTTGTTTGCGGGAAAAATAAGTGAAGAGATCCTTGACAAGTGACTGCAATTGCTTGGATCATTAGGCGGCTCTGCGCGTAGACGGCATCGCAGTGAGAACTAACGGGAGGTGGCAGGTTCCTGCTTCCCTTGGAGACTGCACTTGGCAATCTCGGAGGTGCCTTTCAGAGTGGCCGAGCTGAAGTCGCTCGCATCCGTGGCTCTTCGGCATCGCAGGCAAGGCCTCGCAGCTGGTTCCCACGACCAGAGGCTGTCTTGGCCAGTGGTGTCATCTAAATGATTTAAGAACAGGTACTCACTTTTGATTGGCACGTGTCGGGACCCGCCCACCGGAAGTGACGTCATAAGCCGGAAGTGAGGTCGTGGCAGGAAGGGACATGAAAAAAGCCCTTTTTGAGGACTCAGACAATTTTAAACTGACCCAACAGTTGCAACAATATTCCACAGCACCCCCAGAACATGTGAAGGAGGCCTGGCATCATGTTAAAGTGACCCAACAGTTCCAAAACCCCAGAGCAGCTCATTTTTCAGTGGCAAGGCAAGGCAAGGCTCCGCTCGCTGCCTGGCTGGCTCTGAGAACGTGCAGGCAACTCAAACATGCAGGAAATTCAAACGATGCAGGGGGCGGAGTCGACGAGTGTGCGGGTGAATGGGCGGGGCCAGCCATAATCCTAGAAACTGGTACTCGCGTACCCCCGCGTACCCCCTGCATGACATCACTGGTCTCGGCTTTAGAGAGCTCAATGCACCAAATGGAAGGTTGAGGAAGCAGAGCCTTCCAGAAAGTTTGACTTTGCGCATTGTGCTATCTCCCAAGTTCAGAACGGCGGCATTCCTTGTGGATGAATGAAGCTGGGCTCCTTTTCACATACTGACTGTGCAGTTATTCTGTACACCAGTGGCTCCAGACATTTTAGAGCTGAGACCAGTGGTGTTATTCTACTGGAAAGCTGGGCGGGACATCCGGGTGATCGACAGCCCGCCCATCGCATTCCGCAGCGTTACGCCGTTTGTGTAACCAATTACGCCACTTGCATACGTTATGCAAACAGCGTAACGCTGCGGAACGCGACGGGCAGGCTGTCGATCACCCGGATGTCCCACCCAGTGTTCCGGTAGAATAACACCACTGGCCAAGACCCACTTTTTAAAAATGACACTCTGTTGGGACCCACCTAGCTTTACAAGACCACACACACACACACACACACACACACACAGAGCCATCTTCACCTGACCAGCTGCTGGAATCCTATGTTGGTGAGGGCTTCTTGAGCATTTGCTGAGCTCCCTGTTCATTGAATACAAACCACTCAGGCCTTGTGTTTCCCTTTGCTTGGCCTTCAATAGGAGTGGTTGCTTGATTTTGATTAAACACGCAAGTGTAAATCAGGGCACAATTGTAACCTGGAGTTAGGCCAGCAAAGTTAGCTGGCACAAGGGACACTGTAAAGTATGTTTGAACCACTCTCAGAGATAGAGATCCCAGCTAAACCATCCAGCTAAACCAGACGTGCACCATCCTCCCTGACTCCAAAAGTGGTCCAAATGTGCTTTACGGTGTCCCTTGTGCCAGCAAAACTTTGCTGGCCTAACTGTGCCGACCTAACTCCAGGTTAGGATTGAGTTATTATTTTCATTCCAGTTTAATGAAAAAGCTATTTGCTAGATTTAAAGAAAACCCAAAAACAGATTGTTACTGAAGAAAGCTGGATTAATTTGTTCATTTGTCTAGTCATTTATTTTCATATAAGGCGAACTGACAGGGCGACAGATGGATATTTTTTTTCTTAAATAGCCTTCGGGTTGTATTTATTGAATATTTCCAAGTCTAAATCAATCTATTCATTAGAACAATTCAAAGGTCCTAAAGT
This sequence comes from Lerista edwardsae, assembly GCA_029204185.1. Taxonomy (NCBI): domain Eukaryota; kingdom Metazoa; phylum Chordata; class Lepidosauria; order Squamata; family Scincidae; genus Lerista; species Lerista edwardsae. Next base: position 13,656 of record JAJKFI010022181.1, on the reverse strand, counting down.
ATGTAAACTTAAAGATCTACTCAGTTAATTTGTGTGAATTTGCACATCAAACATCACAAAAGAAATTTTTAGTATACTTCAGGGTTTTATGGACCTCTATTTGCAGCCTCTTAAAAGTTTAACATAACATTTTCAAGCTTTAGATTTTCACCTCCGTTTTGTGCTCTTGAATGCTACCCGCATACAATGCAACGAGCAAGAGAAAGCAAAGAGGATTTAATTTTATTACCCCAAATATTTCATCTTCTCTTCCCTAACTTTATATTACAATAATGTGTTTCGTTATTTACATGCCACAGAGAAGACAGACAGCCAAATAAGAACTGGAGTCAAAGAGATATTTAGAATACAAACACAATTTGTTATTCTCAGCGTTATGACAAGGAGAAACGGGGAAGATACTGAAGCTGAATTTCAGCCTAGCTTAGTTAAATATTTATAGCCTAACTGAAGACAAATAAAATGCACAGAAACAAAGGAAAAGTTACTACCAGGAATATCACATCACTATGGAGATGGGACTCAGTCTCATCAAAAGGAAACATGGAAGAGTTGAAGTTAGGGTTGGACAGGAGGTGTGGTCAGAAGGCTGAGCTGCCGCCTTGCCTGAAAAAGCTAAACAAGATTAGCTCGGGTTTCAACTTGGATGGGAGACCAGAAGCAGCTAAAATGGAAGACAACAGAAATGTGGACTGTCAAGAAATGGGTAACATCCTGAGAACCAGCCAGGGACTTATTTTGAAGCTGCCTGTGGAAGCTTGGAAAATGCAACAGCTGTGCGGCCCGGACGAGAGTTATACCATGAAGGGAAACATCTGGAGAAATGGAGGGTTCATAATGAGCGTCTCCCATAGAGGTGGTTATGATCAGCTGCCTATGTAAGTTTGGCCAGCACAAGAGCCACCATAAATTGCGTTTGGACCACTCTTGGAGTCAGGGAGGATGGTGCACATCTGTGTGCTGGCCTCTCTGACTCTAAGAGTAAACCAAGGGTGTCCCTTGTGCCAGCCAAACTTTGCTGGCCTAACTTGTGCCAGCCTAACTCCAGGTTAGGATTGCGCTCCCAGGGAAGCCTCATTGGAATTCAGAATCTGGGGATGGCCCAAATCTGTGGAATCCATGACTTTCCCAGAATAGAACCCCTGTAGATATAAAGGGCCTACTCTATTGCCAGTGTCAACAGCTAGAAAATGGACATTTACAGGAGGAAAACACATGAGATGGAGGACTGACTACACGAAACAGAAGAGTGATGCTTAGAGTGAACTAGGGCTGAATATTTCACACTGAAGCTCTGGCCCGCAGAATCACTGATGAATTAAAAAAAAAGTCTGGCAATGTACCTACAACCCCAGAAAATAGTATTCAATTCATAATGTAAATGCTTTTTTCTCCTCTTCAAAATGGCAAAGCTCAACTCTTCTTCACCGCAGGCACAATAACTGCTTGAAGACAATCCGTGGCCCGCAGCCATTCATTCATAATGTCCTAGGTGAAGCACTTTGTTTTCATGTGCCTTGTCAGGTTGTTTCGCTCACATCACACCGTGTTACATCATCTAATGCAATTTGACAGATGCAGCTTGACATAACATGACATGAAATATGTCACCGAGGAAATTTAAAAAGCAGTTGCTGGGAGGTAGGTTAAAATTTCTCCGTCTCTCTCCCTTTTTGCAAAAGGAAAAAAGGCCATGATTTCAAATTCATAACTTCCAGACTTTCCGTTTTACATGAAATGAGTATCGGGTAGATATACCCTTGGTAGCACACGGACGCAACCCAAGATTTATAGCTGGTTCTATGTGTGTAGTTCATAAGACTTAGCATTGATTTGCAAGTGTGCAAAGCCCATCAGATGTCTTTAAATTTAACCCAGAAAGCTAAGTATTGTTTAATGGAATACCTTCCAGGTAAACTGATACAGGATTTCTGCCTTACAAAGCACAATAAGGAAATGATTCCCTGTCTCCAAAAGCCTCAGTTCTAAAACGGTGCAGAAGAAACACAAGCAAATTAAAAGTACCCTGCCACTGAGCTATGTGCCCTCTCTTGATTGCAGCTGATAGTTGATAAGTTCGTAAGTCTTGTGAATGATCCAACATGAATCCAGATTGTGACTCATTAGACCGAGAGCGCAATCCTAACCCGGAGTTAGGCTGGCACAAGTGAGGCCAGCAAAGTGTGGGCGGCACAAGGGCCACCGTAAATCCTGTTTGGACCACTCCTAGAGTCAGGGAGGGTGGTGCCTTTAAAGCTGTAGTGATTTGGGAACAGGATAACTTAAGGCAGTGTCAACAAGTGATTCTGTATAACTTCATCCTTCAGAGAAGCGCGATCTTTAACTAGAAGAAATAAAGTTACACAGGAAGCAAATACAGCCTATTTGCTGATTCTTTTCCCTCAGACTGTGCCAGCAAAAGTGCTTCTCCTACATACAGAATCTCTGCATTGGCAATGTAACCCAGGGCATAATCCTAACTTGGAATTAGGCTGGCACAGTTAGACCAGCAAAGTTTGGTTGGCACAAGGGCCACTGTGAAGTGCATTTGGACCACTCTCAGAGTCAGGAAGGATGGGCACATCTGATTGCTGACCATTCTGACTCCAAGAGTGGTCCAAACATACTTTGTGGTGTCCCTTGTGCGGGCCAAATGTTGCTGCCCTAACTGTGCCGGTCTAACTCCAGGTTAGGACTGCGCCCTGAAAACATCTCCAGAAAAAAATGGATTGAACCAGGCCATGTGAGTAGCCATCTGGATACATGTTGGAGCACTGACAAAGGCAACTCATTGAGGATGCCAAAATATCCTTGAGAAAAGTGGTCTTCCTTTGAAAGTGCTAATGAGGCTGAGAAAACAACAGTCCTAAACAAATCCAGGCATTCTAAAAACAAATGTGTCCAAAAATAGCCTTCCCAATGTTGCTTCGACATTCCGCGTTTGGCTGTCCACTATCCACCGCAGCAAAGGAAAGTTAAAAGCAAAACAAAGTTGGATGCTGAATTTTCAAAAGTCATCTTATTTATTCTTTGCCAGTTATTTTCCGGCAGTCTATTCAGAGTTGGCCATTAATTTGAGATGCAAATGAGAATTTCTGAACAAACACACAGCTACTTTAGCGCTAAACTAACCATATTTAATTGATCTGGAGCTCTCTAAAATGAACACCTAAATTAAATCTAATAAGTTGCATCATCTAAGGCTGCAATCTTGTGCAGACGTGCAGTCCAAACCTTGTGCAGACGTGCAGTCCAAAATGGCGACCGCTGAACCCTGAGGCTGTAGAGGCAGCTGCTGGGGTCTCCTCGGAGTAAGGGAGCATTTGCTCCCTTACCCTTTATAATGTGACTGTGGTGCCAATGGCTCTCCCCAGATTTCTGTAAAACTGTTCATCTCAAAGAGTTCCTGCATCCCACTAGACCAAATGATGATGATGATGATGATGATGATGATGATAATTGGTATTTATATACCGCCTTTCTTGGTCATCAGATTGCTCCTTTGACTTTAATTCAAGGCGGTTTACATAGGCAGGCATTTCCTAAACTGCAAGGGTTTTTACGAATCACAAACAAGGTTCTAAACAAGAACAACTACATGGAGATGACACTTTCATATCCAGTCCTTCTTTCTGGCCGCACGACCCACTGGCTGATAAACTGCTTTCTTTGCTCTCACCAAACAGCAGCTGCCCCAGCACAATTCCCCCTCTCACTGGCAGCTGAGGCAGCTCAGATCTTAACAGCCGCATTCTCGAGGTCTGCCGCACACGGAAACTTCCGGTGTTCTCAAACTGGCGACCTTCGGATCTTATCTTCGGGCATTACTGTGGCTTTAACCCTCTCGACTAGACCTTCTGCCCTGACTAGATGGGTCATAGAAAGCTGGGAGCAGCCATACTCTTGCTAGATTCCTTCTGTGGGTGTTAACTGTTTGAATTTTCAAACGAGGGTGCGCTTTTTTTTGTAATTTTGTTTTTAGTTCAGTGCATTTACATATTTTTTTTTCCTAATCTTGCTTTCTGCCGGGGATGTTTCACGGCTGTGCAATTGCCGCAGTCCAAGAATGCCAGTTTGCATACCAGGAGTATCATTTGATTATGTCACAATGACGGCACTTCCTGCTTGATGATGTCATGATATCGCTTCCAGGTCAATGACATCCCTTTCGGTGGGTCCCAACACAAACGCCATTCTAAAAAGTGGGTCCTGGTCTAAAACGTTTGAGAACCACAGCACTGGCAAGAATAATCTCACATTGCAAGCCTAAGATCTTCAAACTGGAGCAGCCGAACTACTCACAGAGCTGCCTATAAACATGGAGTGAAATACAACTATCTGCTAATTGCTGCAGTTGTAATACCTGTTAAAACTGCTGGTAGTGAGTCCAGTGGAAAGTCAGCAACCCCTTAAGTGCAGCTGAGGCTACTGGATTAATTCACCACCCACCCCTTCATTTTGGAAGACATCACCAAGGGCATGTCAACTGCCTTGACTCCTTCAACAAAGTCCAGCAATTGCAGTGCAGAATCGAGGCCACCATCTTGATGGAACCATTAAGAAAAAATGCAGACTTCACAGAAGAAAGGAGGGCAGGAGAGATGAATTTTCTGCACCTGACAAAGCAGCTTTATCATTTCAAGGACAGAGAGGGGGGGAAAAGGACTTCAGCTCTCCCTAAATGTAAATTACTGACACAATTGCAGCTACTTATGCCAACATAAAGCGGAATTTAACAGGGCCCTCCGGAGTTTTAAATCCTCTGAACGGTGAACGTAATGGGCAGTCGGCACTTTCTTTCAGGCAAGTTGTCAGGATTAAAATGAGGAATTTGCAGGTGGGGAAATGGTCACCTTAAGCGAGCTCATGAGAAAATCAAAATTAATGGCGAGATCCTTGTTTATATCCGGTTCACAGATTATCAATAAAACAGCTCAGCTTCCTGCCTCTCTTGTTGTTGCCCAGAGTGTCTGTTCATTATACGGCAAACTCCAGGAAAGATCATTTCTGACTGAGAGCAATCATTCGTCGTCAAGTTGAAGAAAAGTTCAGGGATTGTTTGGGAGGGCTCAATGCCGAGGAAAAGCAGCTCTAAGCGTTGCGCCACCGGTTCAATCTTCCAAAGTAGAAATGACCCACTAGTGGCCTACAGACCAGATCTACTCAACCGAGCTGGTTCACTGCACGGAATTTTAATCAAGAGGAGAAATGTCTGCATCTGTACTTTCACTGATAAAGTATGTAAGAATTGCAAGAGAAAGACATATTCCAAAGACCTTTTGGATTTGGCAGGCACAATGCTTAAGAGCACAACCCTAACCTGTAGGCCAGCATAGTTAGACCAGCAAAATTTGGCCAGCACAAGGGCCACCAGAGTATATTTGAACCACTCTCGGGGTCAGGGAGGATGGCTCACATCTGTGCACTGGCCTCTCTCTCCGAGAATGGTCCAAACATACTTTACTGTGTCCCTTGCATGGGCCAAACTTTGCTGGCCTAGCTGTGCTGGCTTAACTCCAGGTTAGGATTGCGCTCTGAGAGCCACTGCCAATCAGTCACTGACAATACTGAGCTAGAACAATAGTTCCCAAACTTTTGCCCAGCGTGACCCACTTTGTCCTCTACCGTGGGTTATTTATTTATTTATTTATTTAATTTTTATCCCGCCTTTCTGCGCCATGGGCACCCAAGGCGGCTTACAACATTAAAAAATACAATAAACCGCAGTGTTTACAATTAAAAACGATGTTAAAAACAATATTTAAAACAGTTAAAATTTAAAACAGCAAGCCCCGTGGATCCAATGTAAAAAGAGTATATAAAATGCCAGCCAGAATATAAAATGCCAGTCAACAATTAAAGGCTTGTTTAAATAAAAAAAGTCTTCAACCCCTACTGAAATATTGCCAAAGAGGGAGCAGTTCTTAATTCTAAGGGGAGGGTATTCCGAAGTCGGGGGGCCACCACCGAGGGCCCTATTCCTGGCCGCCACCCCCTCATCTCTCCTGGTGGTGGCACAGTCAGAAGCCCCCCCCCCCCCCGATGATCTAAGAGTATGGGTAGTGTTATATGGAAGGAGGCAGTCCCTCAAATACCCCGGACCCGAGCCCATGCTCGCTACAAAGCCTTTCTGCAATCTCCTGGAGGCCACTTCTGGGTCATGCTGTGCTCCCACCCGTGGGCTCCCACCCGCCTTGTGGAAGCGACCAGAAGCTAATTCCAGTCATTTAAGCATTTCCCTCAGGATTGCTTCCAAAACTTCCAGTCACATCTGTGAGGCATTCTGCGGCCTGGGAAGGCCTATGGAGTGGATTTATTGACCCAACGGAGTAAGACACAACCTGGAAGTGGCCTGTGGGGTGTCCCAGAATGGCTTTGCGATGAAGCGTGTACCATGGAATTAATAAATAATAATAATAATAATAATAATAATAATAATAATAATAATAATAATACATGTATTTATATACCGCCTTTCTTAAGATCACTAGATTTCTCTAGTGATTACAACTCAAGGCGGTTTACATAGGCAGACTTTTTTCATAAACCCGAAGGTTTTTACAATTTACAGAAATGTTCTGTCTTTCAAGAACTACACACATTCAGATCTTCCTTTCTGGATTTAGCCTTCTTTCTTTAGCCACCCGTCTGTCTTCTGCTGGCTGATGCTTCCCTGCTCACACCAGAGATGCAGCTGACCTTCAGCACACTCCTCCTCCCACGAGGCAGCTGAAGCTCAGCTTCTAATCAGCCACAGCTGCAAGGTCTGCCGCTCTCAGAGACTTCCTGCAGTCCCGAGCTCACGACCTTGAGATCTTCAGGTGTTATCTTCGGGCAAACGGAGGCATTAACCCTCTCGGCTAAATCTTCTGTGGCCCACTGCACAGAAGAATTGTGTGGAATTGTGGCCCACTGCAAATTAGGTCACGACCTATAGCACCAGTGGTTCTTCCAAGTAGCTTCCTATGCTCTTCCAGATCTTCCCCACTGCTACAACTGTCGAAAATTAAATGGCTTGAGGTACTAAGATATCAGGAGCAACAGTCTATGATCAAGTGTTCTCATTTTTCTGAAAAGGTTCTGAATGATCCCTAATCAACTCCACTTGGGGAAAAAAACGACTATTTCGTAACCACCTCATCTTCAAAGGACACTTTGAGCTTGGCCTTCCGCAGACTATAACACTGACGTTTTTGCTTTTCTTTCCTGTAGTTCTAAGAAAGAGAAGCATTTGAGATCCCCCTTATGGGAAGAACAGTAAAAATTTAACCTAATGAGAAAGAAATATCTGTGTTTCATGCTTAAGAGAAAAGCAGGTTGGGGGGGAAAAAATGAAATCTTAATCTAAGGAAATAAGGTGCCGGACTCGGGAGAGAATAACTGTTCATGATGTGAAAATGTCATAATAGGTGAAACAGGAGCCTGAAGGCTCTCAGTACTGTCATAATGATCAAATCTAATATGATATATTATAGTTATCAGGCTTCTGCCCAGAACACCCCTGTGACATCCATATTAAAGTTACCTGCATGAAGATTCCAATCACAATTTGCCCTCACCCCGTCAAGAATTTCAGCACTGATTATCAGGACTCAACCTTCACAAGATGGAGGAACCTGATAAACAAACGGAAGCATCCTAGACACTCTGGTTAATGCACCATCCCAAACAGGAAGTCTTATGTAGTTTTTTCTGTTGGGCGGCCCAATCCTATGCTTTCCGGTGCCCAGAGCTCAAGCAGCACTGAAAAGGTTGGGAGTTTGAGACTGCACGACGGAGTGAGCTCCCGTTGCTTGTCCCAGCTCCTGCCAACCTAGCACTTCGAAAGCACCTAAAATGCGAGTAGATAAATAGGGACCACTTTGGTGGGAAGATAACGGTGTTCCGTGCATCTTGGCGTATAGTCACGCTGGCCACAAGACCACAGGAAGCTTGTCCTAGGACAAACGCCGGCTCTTTGGCTTAGAAACGGAGATGAGCACTGCCCCCCTACAGTCGGTCATGACTAGATCATTCGATTGTGGGGAAACCTTTACCTTTTTTATACATTTCCCCCTCCCCAAAATCAGATTAATATAGTGGGTATAGTCTAATAAAATTAAGTTACATCATAGGAAAGAATATTTATTTATTTATTTATTTATTTATTTATTTATTTAATAGATTTTTATCCCGCCTTTATGACCGAAGGCACTCAAGGCGGCATTCCAACAATATTAAAAAACAATATAAAAGAATATTAAAACAATATAATAAAACACAATTAAAATACAACAATAAAATTTCAAATCCTTGTGGATCATAATATATAAAAATATAACACACCAGCCAGCCAACCTGTCAACAGTTAAAAGCTTTTTGGAATAAAAAGGTCTTCAGCCCCCGCCGAAATGTTAACAGAGAGGGAGCTGTTCTCAATTCCAAGGGGAGGGTATTCCAAAGTTGGGGGGCCACCACCGAGAAGGCCCTCTTCCTGGCCGCCACCCCTCTCACTTCTCCTGGTGGCGGCACAGTCAAAAGGGCCCCTCCAGATGATCTCAGAGTACGGGTAGGATTATATGGAAGGAGGCGGTCCCTCAAATACCCCGGACCCGAGCCATTAAGGGCTTTAAAAGTCAGAACTAGCACCTTGAATAATATTCAGTACAACCCCCTCCCCCAAAATAGCCAATATATCCCATAATAAACACAACACAGTCACACTCCTCCTTATACTCTACAGACTAACACCTTTAAAAAACTATTACCATGCTTTTAACATTCATGGCACCAAATTGATTATTATAATTATAAACATCAATGCAATGCTGAAATCTCGGCATAAACCGTAACGCTTCCGATCTAATTCCTTACTTCAAATCTGGGGCCCGTACTACACAATGCCTACTCAGAAGTAAGCCCTAATGAGTTCAACGGTATGTACACCCAGATTAAGTACATATAGGATTACAGTTTTAATCTTGTGAAATCATCACACATGCTCTATTCTGGCTTTGGGCAAACTCATCATAGCTTCCTTTCAAAATTCAAGGAGGGTCCAAGAATATATTTTTAGGATTGGCGTGTAAGCTGGCGATTTACATCAGCAACTCACAGACTGATTGCAGTATCACACCTAGCTTAGCATTTTTATTATATATATAAGCTAGAGAGTGTATAATATTGTGCTACCATATTTTCATAAAGACAAACTGTATATAGGTATATTAAGAATTTGAAACAGTACACATATTTTACTTCTCCGTAAAATCCTCCAAGCCGTGCTAGAACTGAAGGGCACTTGAATTTCCCCAGAGCTGTAATTGTACCTGACTTTATTATGCACTGCAGCATGCCAGTTAAAGAAAGAAAGAACCCCCTCCTGCTACAAAATTTACATTTAGAACCCAAGAACAAAAGACATGTGCTAATATGAAATATCGGTAGATTAGTCACGGATGCTACCGTTTTTTAGGAATGGATATTTATTGCAAATCTCCAAATTGAGCTCTCTCTCAACCCCTGTTCATTGTGCAAAAACTAATCTTAAACTTTCAAATATATGACTTGACATTTTATAGCCACCCGAGCTGAATAGCAATTTTTAAAATGTTAGTGGAAATTGGATAAGAAACCACATCTCAAAGGAGAATCACTAGAGTATGGAATACAGCTATTAATTTATTTTCCATTACCACCTGGAATCTCTTTTTTCCTCTTCACATCCATCTATCATCTGCTCTGCTTAGTCTATACCCATAAAAATAATTTTGTGATTATAGGAAGGAAAGATACCATCAGATAAGTTATGGGTGATCACTAATCTAAAAGTAACCTTCTAAATTAAGCTTCTCAAATAAGCACGGAATTTAGATGTAAGGAGACATTTATTGTACAGTATGTTAATTAAACAACAATTCCTGGATTAAGAACGGATGATCAGGTTGCACAGATACCAGAACGTCTTAGTATCTCACTCACTCCCTGTTTTTAATTTTGGATGCTACAGCAAATGATCCTCTAAGCTCACCCGTATTAACCTTCTTACAGTTATTCACAACAGCATCCCATCTGTCTCCAAAGTTTTTATACTGTGGTTTTATATCCTTTTGGAGATCCAATATCCTACTTGCTACTGTTGTTACACTTATACTGCTGTAAAAAGGGAAGGGGGGAAAAAACTTTGAAAAAAGAAAAAAAAACAGAAGCCCGATTCACACACGCTAACTGGACAATAGGCTCCACAATCGCACAGGCATTCAAAATGCACTAACCTTAATCCCATGGATCAAGTGACCACATAACCGAATGGAGCATATAGTCTAAATAGTGTACCTAAGACCATAAGAAGAGCCCCGCTGGATCAGGCCAAAGGCCCATCTAGTCCAGCTTCCTATAACTCACAATGGCCCACCAGATGCCTCAGGGAGCACACAAGACAACTAGGTGCCTGCATCCTGTTTCCACTCCCCTGTATCTGGCCTTCTGAGATAAATTTCTGAGGTATATAACAACTTGCCACCCCATCTGGGCCTTAAGAACATAAGAAGAGTCCTGCTGGATCAGGCCAAGGGCCCATCTAGCCCAGCTTCCTGTATCTCACAGTGGCCCACCAGATGCCTCAGAGAGCACACAAGACAACAAGATACTTGCATCTTGTTGCCACTCCCCTGCATCCGGCACTAGAAGAGGTAGCCTTCTTCTAAAATAAGTAGTAGTAGTTCTGGGGTTGGACTTAGAAATCCTCAGCCAAGAATCTTCCTGGATGAACCATGGGCCAATGATTACCTCTCGACCTCGCCTACCTCACAGGGCTGTTGTGAAGGAAGGAAGGAGCTATGTACACCCACCCTGAGCTCCTTGGAGGAAGGGCGTTATAATAAATAAATAAGGTGATGTTGTATGCATGAGGGAAGGGACGAAGTCACTCCGGTACCACATAAGAACAGGGCTGCCCCAGAATGCAAACTGCATTGGGGAATACAAAGCAAAGCAAAATAGAATGACTGTCCAGGACCCATCCGAAGTGATGTCACGGTCTGAAGTGCTGTCATTGTGACAACAGAGCCTGCTGCTTTCCTGGGAACGCAGCATTAAGTTGGGTTATTTCTCATCCATTTCCCAATAGCAAAGGGAATCAGAAACGAAAAAAGCCCATATACAGCCTTGACACAAGCAGAACAACCACACGGCCCTCCCCCTTTCCAGCATCCGATCTTTCCGTATTTTCAATATGGCTGCTCTGGGTGCTTTGCGACCCACCTGAAATTGACTTGTGGCCCACTGGTGGGTCCTGACCCACAGTTTGGGAACCACTGCTCCAGGCCTAACAATCACTTGCTCACTTCAGAAGTGATCACTTTCAACCAAGATCCTAATAACCGAAAAGCAAAATCAGGTTCAGAGGAACAAGTATGGCTCCAGGCTCTCCTGATGAGGTGGAAGAGAAACGAAAAGAAATTACAAGAAGCGGGAGCCATTCAGGGTGCCATCTGCAAGCAGAGATATCCCCATTTTGTGGGCTGTGCACACGCATTTTAAAAGGAGCTACCGCCACTTCTCTTTGTGCAGCAAGCAAACAAACATCACACAATGAAATTCATATGCATCTCAAACTGAAACAAGGTCTGCCCTTTGGGAAATGTCATCTATCTTTAAAGATTCCTCTATTGCATGTCATTTTTTTTTAAAAAAAATACTACATTATTTATTCAGTGTGCGCAGTGGAAAAAAAAACACAGCTATATTGTACATTTTCTGGGGTTCTTTATTAGCTATTCTGCAGCAGCACCAGAAAACATCTAGGAAAACATAAAACAAGCCCAGAGCTTGCTCTCATTTGTCTTTTTAATGAACTCACTTATACAGTTATATTTTGGCCAATAAAATAAAATTTGATATTTTTTGGAGGGAGAGAGAGAGAGAGAGAGAGAAAGCGCAGCGGCATAGGGAGGGTGCCACGGGGGGGGGGAGGCAAGCACAGTGGACACTGGCTGCGATCTGGTGCAGTGGCGTGGAAAAACACGGACATGGGGAGGTGTGGCCAGGCGACGCATGGGGGCGGGGCAGCCATGCTAGGGGCATGGCCTAGTGCTGCGAGTTGAGTATGGCTCGGGGAGAGAGAGAGAGAGAGAGAGAGAGAGGTTTTGTATGTGTGTTTAAGTATCTCCACTTGAAATTTCACCATTTGCATAATTTATCCACAGGATGGCACTATAGGGTTTTGCGATAGTGTGTCAGAAATGAGAGAGAGAAAAGCTACAATAAAAAATGGACAAGAACAAAACTTGCCAGAGACTAACATAAGGTAAAGGTAAAGGTTTCCCCATGACCGAATGGTCTAGCCGTGACCGACTGTAGGGGGCGGTGCTCATCTCCATTTCTAAGCCAAAAAGCCAGCATTTGTCCTAGAACAGTGATGGCTCAGTGTGTCAAAACTTTGGAAAATGCTTAACTTGAGTCTGCTGGTGTGTCAACCCCTGCTCCCAAACGAAAGAAAAAATTCTTTACAGTTATTTATTTATTTAAAGAAGAAATACAGTCCAATCATGTTTCCAATCCGCCCCTTCCTTTATGTATCACATAAATGCCTTCCTTTATGTATCACATGTATCACATAAACTTCAAATAATTACAAAAATGAAAAATGAGTTAAACTCAGTTTTTGTCAGGTGTTGGTGAATGCTGTTGTGTCACCCCAAACGTTGTGGTGTGTCACCTTTGACATGTGTGTCATAGGTTCGCCATCACTGTCCTAGAACAAGCTTCCATAGTCATGTGGCCAACATGACTATACGCCGTAGCACACGGAACATTGTTACCTTCTCACCAAAGTGGTCCCTATTTATCTACTTGCATTTAGGTGCTTTCGAACTGCTAGGTTGGCAGGAGCTGGGACAAGCAACGGGAGCTCACTCCGTCGCGCTGTCTCAAACTCCCAACCTGCCGGTCAGAAAGCCCAGCAGCAGCTGTTTAACCCGCAGCACTGGATGTTATTTTATGAACTGTTTGGCTAGGCAAGCATTTCCATTCCCCCAGCTGCTCCATAGTAGAAAGCTTGCCTGATTTTCCCCCAATGTTTGTGCCTTGACATCTCCTGTTCAAAAAGTTACCAAATAGTCCCCAGCCTAAGGCTATAGCAGAGGTATATAAAGATTGTTGTGAGGAGATGTGGGTGCATTGGGTGCCGGTTGAATGCCAGGGTGCAGCAGGCGGGGAAAAGAACTTGCAGCCAGAGGCAGATCTCAGGGAGGGCAAAGCTCTAAGTTTTGCAAGAAGCCTTACCTTGCCGTGGAAATCACTCCTCTCCTGCACTGTTTTAGCCAATCCTCACAGGGAACAGCAACATCTTGGCGTTGCTTACCGTCTACAGCAGCAAGGGAGAGGAGGGATTTACATGACAGGGTAAGGCTCCTTGCAACACTTAGAGCTTTGCCCTCCCTGTAGATCCGCCTCTACTTGCAGCTGTACCAATTTGTGGAACATCTTGGGCCATTCGGAGAACATGATGTGCACCTAGGGAATTAATAGCAACTCAGTCATTCTGTACATGGCCACTATGCCTGAGACGAAGGAAATCAAGAGAACCCTGATTCTGCCAGGGCTATTTATTCACAGCTGAACCTTTGAATTCTTCTTCTTCTTCTTCTTCTTCTTCTTCTTCTTCTTCTTCTTCTT
>JAJKFI010022174.1:0-26291 GCA_029204185.1 Lerista edwardsae | reverse complement strand
TGTGTGTGTGTGTGTGTGTGTGTGTGTGTGTGTGTGTGTGTGTGTGTAAATTTAAACATTAAAAATTAGGTTTTTGTATTGTATAAAACATAAATAAATTTGTATTGTATATTTGATTGTCTTGTGCCTCTTTCTAACAGGGAAATATGGGATAGCAACAGCAACAACCATCAGAAGCTCTTTTTATTCGAACAACTGGGGGAAGAAGTTTTCATGTATTTATTATGCCAACCAAGAATAGCAATAGAACATTCAGTGTGAGGACAGATGTTGCATTGTTTTCACAGATTTTTCATGGTGTGTCATAACGCTGATATAAAGCAATTCATCAAACATAAGGATCTTGTGCTGTCTAGCAACATTGATATACATGTAGGTAACAAATCACAGCTGGTACCATTTTTAGAGGCAACGTATGAGAAAATCACAGCCCAACCTCATTGGGCTTTAGCTATGGCAGAATGTGTGTTCTGCTAGTGCTATCTACTGCAAAAGCCCTGCAAGGCACTTTTTGGCAGTGCACTCAGTTGCGCGCTGCCAGGACTCAAGCGGGAAGACCAGCGTCTTCCCACCCATGCCATTGGCTGTCCCTCCACTTGCCAGAGCAGGTAAGTCAGTGGGAGAGGCAGAGAATCTGAGGGAAGGCAAAATGGGGACGGGGAGACAGTGAAACTGGGTGGGGGGTAAAATTGGGGTGGGGAGGTTGTGAGGGTAGATCTAGTGGTGATGGAGAATATCAGATCTTATCCCTCTTCCTGCAGTCTCCCTGCCTCTTTTCTCTCCTTGGATGTGAGCTTTAATTTTCCCATTTAAGCTTAGTTTAATTTACAGCCCAATCCTAAAGATGCTGGCACCGTAACATGTACCATGGGGGTCAAGTGTCGCAAAACTAACTTAAGGCACTCTGGTGCCAGCGGTATGAGCAGACTGCTGATGCTGAGGCCAGTGGCAGAGAGTTCTGGGGCTCAGCACTAAGAGCCACCACCGCTGGAGCAGCTGGCAGTAAGTGTTACCACTTGCCAGCAGTGAGGGTTTCCAGGGTGGGGGAGGGCAGAGGGAAGGCTGGGGAGGACTGGAGGGAGGACTGGGCGCGGGAGGAGGTGGATATGGTGGCTCTTCTGCTGAATCCAGACTCCGCTGCTGAACTCGGCTGGTGCGGAAGTGGCTTACCTGGGCTGTGATCCAGCGCTGCAGGGCCAACGCAACTGCTTGCCTCGGTGCTCCTCGCACTGGTGCAAAAGTGCTTTACGGCACTTTTGCTGCACCACAGAGCTGACACAAGCAGCTTGCGTTGGATCTAGGGTGCCACTGGATTGCGCCCTTCGATTATATGGAGTGTTCCTGTAATGTCTGTCAAGGACAGGCAATTCCCGTAATGTCATGAAAAGAATGTCTGTGGAAATCCTGCTTCCCCCTCCCCCACCGCTCTGTTCATGGGATGTGGATGAGGGGAGACTTCTTGTCCACTCCAGCCTCAGGATAAACAAGGAACATTTGTGGGAACCACGCCATGACTGCAAAGAGCTCTGTGCGGGGGGGGGAGTGAGTGAGCCGTAGGGCAGGCTGCCGTTTTGCAGCCAGGCCCTGCCTTTAAAGGAGTCCTCTGTTGCATCATCTCAACATCCACCCATCTCCCCAGGCCTCAGTACAGGATTTATGATCACCACCGGGGCTGAGTAGCCATTTATTTTCACTGTTGGCAAAACTGGAACTCTAGGTGCAATTTGGCGTGAGCCTGAAATGCTCATTTTTATGTAACTGTTTTATCTAATGATGCTGTATTTTTCATTAAGCTATCAGCAGCGTTGGGAACGAGTCTGGAGGTGAGGCGGGTCTCCCCACCTGTTCTTCTGGCTGAAAGGAATGAGCCACGAAACAAAATAGCAGTCGCTTGGGGTGACTTTGTGGCACCTTCTGGATCTCCACAAGAGTTCTTTCTGACATGGAAGCTGCAACAGAGTATTGAAGCACATGCACGTACTCACTTACTTGAGTGGCCAGAATTGCTGACTAATTGTGAGTCAGTGGCCAAATTAGCAAGTCAGAGTGAGAGTTAATGACATGCGTCACTCGATTCAGATGAGGGTCAGGCCAAAATGTACAACACTCTGACAAGAAAACAGTTTTCTTAGTTATGATCAAGTTACAGTGCATAGTACCAATAATTTATTATTTATTTATTTGAAGAATATATACCCCGCCTTTCCCATGCTGAAGCAAATGGCCAAGGTGGCTTACATGAGCAGGCTAGTCAAAGCCACCATTTTTTCAATGGGTTTTTTTACAAATATATTCTTGCGATCCACCAATTCTCGGACCCAGATGTTGCCTTCACAGTGTGGCTCTCTCCTTTGGCTGCCTGCCATCAAGCCTCAGCAGGCTAAGTCAAGCCTGGAAGTCAAGCCTGGAAGGTCCACGAGGTCGTATTCCATTCTTTTGCCGGCTGGCCTTTTCACACACTCCCCTGCAATCAGTGGTGGGATTCAGGGGGTTCGCCCAGGTTCTATAGAACCGGTTGTTAAATGGCCGGGCCCCATCCACTCGCTTACCTCAGCTGGCTTCGGGGTTTTTTTGGCTCCAGCTATGACATCGTAGAACCAGTTGTTAATTTATTTGAATCCCACCACTGCCTGCAATGCTCACTTGTGGTGAGTAATCAGCTCCACAGCGACTCTTGTTCTGCCACCACATGAACTGCTGCTTGTCACGACCTGGCATCCGTCTCCCATCCAAAAGCAAACCACAGATTCTCCTGCTTAGCTTCAGGCAGTGCCAGCAGCTCAACCATCAGTCCATACCTCCTGCCCAATAAGCTTTTTTTAAAGAAAATTGCTATCAACGTACAGAATAATCCTGCTAAGTGAACATGCCCCCCAGTCAATTTTTTTTATCTCTGCTTGAGCAACCAGGAGCTTGCAAGAAGGATGCTTGCAAGAAACCAAAGGAATGAGTCGTGCATATTGTCCTTTGGAGACAGGCAATCACCTTTATTACCATCCTGAATAGATCACTTGTAGAGTTGCATCCTTTTTCTTCTTCTATGGTTTTGATTTTAAGCCAAAGACTGAGGGTGCACATATCACTTATTGCAATTGGAAGCACACCTGTTTCTACATGCAGCAAAGTGGTTGATCCCTCAGGGGATACTTGGGTGGCTTTCATAACTTGCTTTGAATAGTTTCCGGTTCTGAAGCATGATAATTTCCTCAGATCCCAGCCCATTAATTGGAGACATAAAGGAGATCATTTCCCGGATCTATAGACTAGGAAGAAGGCCCTCCTTGATGCCTCCTGAATCCAATGACTATCTGAACACTGTTCAGCTTTCATCTTGATAGTCTGAATTTGATATTATCAACAATGTTGTAATGAAAAAAGTAAATTGCAGGGAACTAGAGTAGAATCTGTTGTGTGTATGGCTATCACTATAGATAGGGGTGGTGTATTGGAAAAGGCAAGAGATACCCAAGGAGATAGGGAATGGTATCAGCAATGGCTCCTTGTCCAAATAAGCCATGGATTACAGGGTTAACCTCCAAGGTCTTTGCCTGCAGCAGGAACACAGCTGCAGGCTGATGAGGGCCCTGGCTAGGAAGGGTGATTAGCACAGGTGCAGATGGGTGTGGCTGATGAAATAAAGCCTTCCCAGCAACAGACACCGATTGGCCTGCCTCAGTATAAAGTTGGAGGCAGGAGCTGTAGTAAGTGAGCACCAGGTAGGTGTGGCACCAGGCAGGTGTAGGAAGGAAAGTGGCTGTGGATTGATTGATTGATTGATTGATTGATTGATTGATTGACTGACGGATTGCTGGATGGACTGACTGACTGACTGACAGGAGGACTGTTGGATGGACTGACTGAAGGACTGTTAAATGACTGGATAAGGTAAGGTTTTTGTGGGGAATAACTTTGGGGAACTGTTGTATGGCTGCCACGCCCCTGGAGCAACCAAGTGGAGGAGGCAGTTGTGGCTTAGGCAAGCTGACTGCCTATTGCTTGTTGGTGGTGTTTGTTGGTGCTAAATTAGGGTATTTTGAGCTAAGCTGGTGATGAGGGCAGTCTGGAGAAGGCTGGCCAGCCAGTGATTCCAAGCAAAACTGCTGGAAGAGAGGAGGCCCAGTGCGTGAATGAACCCCCTCCCTCTTGCCTGCTGCTCTGGAGGGGAAACTAGTTAGCCTAGTGTGGGCATCACGGCCCTTGGGGAGGCCCAGCAGGGAATTTGGCAGAACAGGTGGGGTTTTTTTGTTGAAAACCACCTTTTGGGTGTTAACAACTGCCTTTTGGCAGTTAAAATATCTGAAAAAAAACTCACAAATACCACATTTTGGTGTTTAAGCTATTTTCCAGAAATTAAAATAGATGACTTTTCCTATTAGAAATAATACTGTGTCTTCATCTGCTGACACTATATCACCTGTGTCATCTACCTAGTACACTTTTAAAGCATTTAAAATTAATAAAAATGAGAACTTGGACTGAGAATGTAGAATAAAAACACACAACACTGCAATTTTGCTATTTTAATCAAGAAATTTTAGAAAAAATATCACCAACCCCCCACATCCCTAACTGTAGAACATGTAGCAAAGATTATGATTACAATTTGGTTAGTGCTTTTTCACATCAATCCTATGCATGCAGTACTCTGGCAGATTTCACCATCTGCCAATGCATCATGCGGACCACCATTGCCGCAGCTGCTTTGGTGGTAATCCGCTCACTGATGATAGCACAGCAACTGGTGGCTCTGCACCTTCAAGGTACTGGAGGCATCACGTTCAACACATTAAGCTTTGGCTGCACATCGTTACATTATACTATTAAATACTGATTAAAGGTGATTTTGCCCAAGTACAATTGGAAACATTTGAGAACAAGGGATTATTGCTTTCAATAATGCAAGTGCAAGTGCTAATTATTTTTGAACAGGTTAAACCTTCCTAGTTCCAAGTTGCCAACTGCAGTATATTTCATAATTGTTGTTGAGAATGATTTCTTTTTACCTTCAAAAGGAGTTTAGAATCCCCCCCATTTGTATAAGAGTTATAATTTTCATGACAGAGCAGGGCATTTTTACCTCTTTAGCTGCACCTTTTACAGGTTTTGAAAAATAGCTCTGCTGTCCTGTTCAAATCAGCCAGCACTATTCACTGTTTCCCACTATTCTTCCATTACATTCCATGTCAAGCGCACTGTGCCTGCAAGTTCTGGAACACCAAAGGAGGAAGATCAAATATAAAAAAGAATTAGTAATCCAGCCTTAATTGGCTGGTGATTGTTTGTGCCAAAGAGAAGTACTTCAAAAACCTGTAAACGATTATAGGATTTATTCTGAATATAGATGTAATTGACTGGGGTTGGATCCAAAGGTGTCTTGTATGAGTGGCAACACACTGCTGCTCAGGCAAAACGATCCCCCAATTTCTGTCCATTCATCCTTTGCCCTGCAGCCCTTGCAGCCCCTCCCCCCAAAGGGATCCTCAAGAATGGATTTTGGGGAAGGACAAGAGCCCAAGCCGATGGTCAGTGCGCCCATTGGGCTTGGCCAGTGCTGTCTGTGGGTGCCATCAATTTGCCTTAAAGCACATTGTTGGCACCTGCAAGGAGGGAGCACTGGCACGGGCACAGCGCTGCACCACCGGCAGCAGGTGCTGACCCCCAGCACCGCTCGGCAGGTTGATCGATGCAGCAGCAGCCCCATTCCCTGGTGAGTGATATCGGGGTGGGGGTGAAGAGAGGGCAACAGGGAGAATCTGGCCTGCACAGGGGGTGGGATGTCATCAGGCTCTGCTTCCAGATCCTACTCTCCCCCCACCCCCGTGAGCCAGGTGGCCCAGCATGTGTCTCCTCGACTCTGCCTGTTCAATAGGGGACACAGAGCAGAGAAACCCATTGGTGCCACAGAGGCGTGACTGAGGAGGAGACCCTAGCAGCACCCATAGCGTCCTCTGGATGCAGCGGTGGCCATTTTGCCACCGCTGTTCTGCCAGGCGCCCCTGAAGATGGGATGGGGCGCTGAGTTGCATTGGTGGGAGCAAGAACAAGCCCAATCTGAGCCCCATTGCTGGCTGAAGTAGTGTGCATCTCCCCCCCCCCCAAATTATGTACATACACCCCACCAGCACTTCTTCATACACCCGCAGATAAGTAGCGGGGGGGGGACGACTCTGGTCGATTTGTTGTACCTCCAAACTGGACACCTGATGCAAGCATTTTGCGGACTTCAGGCTAAAGCTGGTCCAGAGTCAAACATTCCCATTGCAAGAATGGAATTCTGTTTGTGCTTCTCTGCTGGATCCAGTCATGCCTACATAGAGACTGAAGCATTTCTGCTTTACTCATAAAAATGTTAGCTGTCCACAACTGCTTAGAAATCTGTCTTAAAAACAAAACAAAAACTAGTCTATTTGCATTCATATATACAATGTGAAAATGTTAAATAATAAAAGCAGTCCTCCAAAGGCTCCCATATTTACATGGCAGTTATAATGGAGTCTGCATTTCCAAGATGATGCATATTCAGCTGTTACAATTCTGTAAAAGGGGACCCTATTGTCAAAACGTACAGTTTTCTTATTGGTAATTCCAGTGGCATCTGCACACTTTATAGGAAGAAGAGATTACTTAAGAATATATAAAGATATGCCAGCTACATCTAATCCCATACAACAGTGGTTCCCGAGCTGTGGGACCCACCAGTGGGCCGTGAGCCAATTTCAGGTGGGTCGCGAAGCACCTAGAACAGCCATATTGAAAGTATGGGTCGATGAGATGCTGGAAAGGAGGTGGTTGTGTGCTTGTTTTGCTTGTGTGAAGGTTGTAAATAGGTTTTTTTTTTCTTTCTGATTCACTTAGCTATTGGAAAATGGGTGTCACAATGATGACACCTCCAGGCATGACATCACATCTCGTGGGTTCCGGATAGATTGCCATTCTACAAAGTGGATCCTGGTGCTACAAAGTTTGAACCACTGCTATACAATCTTTTGTGTATTGATCAAATGAACTGTTCATTTTTGATCAGCTGTTCAAAAAATATGCATCACTGGTGAGCCACTGCATCCCTAGTGTTACATGACAGCTTCTCCTGTTACATCAGCTAGGAATATGATTCCCACCTCTTCCAGGAAGTAGCAATGCCTGGGAGTCCCTGACCCCAGACTGGAGTGAGTGAGAGACAGTAACCCCTGATCACATGATCCACATTCTATTGTCTGCTCTGACAATAGAATGGTTGATGCATGGGCTGGCAAGAGGCATGCTACAGCCCAACTGCCATGGCAACCAACAATTCTCTCTGGGGCCATCCAGATGCCAAAGAAGTTTCAATAAGTCAGAAGAAGGAAGGTTCTGAGCATTTCTGCCCAGGTAGAAGGGATAGGCATTGGTGCTTGACTCCCTTTCCTCAGGAACTGAGACCCAATTGGTGAGGATAAGAATTGCAGTAAGGAATGAACTGATGAACTGGAGCCACACACATGCATGCACATGTGCACGCATGTGCACCCACAAACAATACAGTTCATGAGGATTCATTCAGAAATTAAATGGAATGCTGGAGACTGTCGTTATCTGGTCCAAGGTGTGCTATGACAATGTAGGCTGTTTAAACCGAGAACCAATGAAAGTAGTTATAGAAGGTGGTCAGGGCTACTGCAAATGGGGCAGAGTAGGTTGTTCCTTGCCCCAGTGCTAGGCAGTGAGTGGGATTTAGTTGTAAAACTGCTACTGTTTAGCTGCCATGGGTTGCACTGTAGCTGTTGCATTGAAGTTGATCCAAGGGGATTTGATGACTAGATCTATCACTGCAATCTATTACTATTCTAAATTGCTATCATACATGCAGGTGTCTGAATAACAAAAAAATCCCCCCCCGTGTGTGTGTGTGTGTGTGTGTGCGTGCGTGCGTGCGTGCACGCACATGCACATATGCATACGATGAACAAAGACTCTATTCAAGCTGGGAGACATTTCATATCTCCAGCCCTTGACTTATTATATAGTTTTTGTCTAAACAATTTAGTCTTTAATATCAACCTGGCACAGCAGCATCCTTTACATGAAAAATCTTCCCTGAGATTCCCATTAACTTTGTGCTCTTCTTAATTTTCACGTGTGTTTTGTGGTCTTCTTATCTGTCCTGCACTAAAACAAATGGCTCATGCTGACAGAATCCATTGCAACTGTACAACATCAATCTCTCTCTCACCACTGTTGCTTCCAAATGCTATCTTTTAGTTATTAAACCTGTTTTCATATCTCATAATTGTAGCTATGAATCACAGTTCTTGCCATCTGTATCCGACCAACCGTATCCACGCAGCACATAAAGGACAGAAAGATAGCAGGTGTGATGGTTCTACTGAAGTGTTTTCATGCAGTGTGTTTTGTTAAACTGCTAATTTGCAATTTACCTAGTACGTGTTAGAATTTTCCCCGCACACAATATGCAACTACATTAAGGGCACAATCCTAACCTGGAGTTAGGCCAGCATGGTTAGGCCAGCAAAGTTTGGCCTGCACAAGGGACACCGTCAAGCACATTTGGACCACTCTCGGAGTCAGAGAGGCCAGCACACAGAGGTGCGCCATCCTCCCTGACTCCGAGAGTGGTCCAAACATGCTTTACGATGGCCCTTATGCTGGCCAAACTTTGCTGGCCTAACCATGCCGGCCTAACTCCAGGTTAGCATTGTGTTCTGAATAAATGAAACCCATCACTATGTGTAATGTCTGCATTAAGTAGATAAAGACTAAGATGAGAAGGCTAGTTTACTTACAGCACAGGGTTATGTATTTTTTTCTCAAAAATATGTCCCACTATCTCCAGTAGGGTTATTCTTAGTGTGCATAGAATTGCAGTCTTAGGGCCGGAAAAATTGGGCATAGTGCAGACAGGAAAAATTGGGCATGAGCTGACGAGCAGTGAGTGCACTGCTAGCCAGTGTTGCGTCCTTTGTGGGCAGGGTGGGAGAGCGTTCCTGGGCGGGAGGAGAGGTGGAGTGGGGGGTTGAATCAGCGGTGACTCTCACCACTGGTTCCTGATCTCGATGTAGGGCCATGGGGCTCAACATGGGACTGCCCTCACCTCTGTGCTGGCTAAATAGCCAGCACAGGTGAGTAGATCACTCGCCCACTCATGCCCTTACCATGGGGAAGTGTAATGACCATCCCCTTCTCCTGTGGAGGCTCCTGCAGCTGCCTGGCTGTAGTGAGATGCAGTGGTAGCTCCCTGGCTCTGGCTGCGCTCCCAGGTGGTCGGACAGTTCTTGATTGGGATGTTAGACAGCCACATGGGCAGCAGTGAGAACTACCAATATGCTGCTCTCAAGAAGGCCATAGACCAAGGGGAGTAGTGCTTACTGATTAGCATGCGTAGTTCCCTTCCTGCTCTCCAATTTCCCTTTTTACAGATTTATGAAGGAAAAGTGCATCACAAGTTGCAAGCCATGCTATATGCTTACCAGCTGTATGCATCCACTGGGTTTTAGAGGGAGCCTATCTCCAAATGCCAGATGCAAGGGAGCAGCAACAGGATGCCGGTATCCTGTTGTTTGTGGGCTCTCTGAAGCATCTGGTAGGCCACTGTGAAATGCAGAGAGCTGAACTAGATGGGACTTTGGCCTGATCCAGCAGGGCTGTCCTTAAACATCATCAACCTAGATTTGATGATGTCACTAAATGACCTGATTTGATGATGGGCGCAATCCTAACCTGGAGTTAGGCCAGCACAGTTAAGCCCGCAAAATGTGGCCAGCACAAGCGCCAGTAAAGCTTGTTTGGACCACTCTCGGAGTCAGAGGGGATGGCTCACGTCTGTGTTTTAGCCTCTCTGACTCTAAGAGTGGTCCAAACATACTTTACAATGCTCTTTGTGCTGGCCAAACTGTGCTGGCCTAACTCCAGGTTAGGATTGCGCCCGATGTCATTGAATGATGCAAACAGTTTTGGTTGGGGGCATGCCAATCTTAGTAGGAGGTTAGGACTCTATAAGTATTCAAAGCAATGCAAGTTTACTTATGGATGTCATATAATAGATCAGCCATTTTCAATCAAAAAAGGAAATACTTTTTTACCCAGCAGTAATTAAGCTAAGGAACTCCTTGCCATAGGAGATGGTGATGGCATCTGGCCTAGATGCTTTAAAAGGGGACTGGACAGATTTCTGGAGGAAAAGTCCATCATGGGCTACAGGCCATGACGGGTTGGGCAACCTCCTTACATAAATAGTAGGCTGCTTCAGAATGCCAGGTGCAAGGGAGTGGCAACAGGATGCAAGCATCTTGTTGTCTACTGAGCTCCCTGAGGCACCTGGTGGGCCACTGTGAGATACAGAAAGCTGGACTAGATGGGCCTTTGGCCTGATCCAACGGGGCTCTTCTTATGGTCTTATTAATCACTGTGCCGCAATGCACTGGTGTGCCACATGTGGTCCACAGGTGTGCCTCAGGAATTTGGGGAAGATCATTTATTAGTAGGGCCAATGCAGGATGTGAGCCCCCCCCCATTGGCAGCATGGCGTGCCCCCCAGTACTTTTGAGGATTGCCAGAAGGAAGATGTATGGTAGTAAAGTATGTATGGGGGTAAATTTGGACAGATTGATTGGGCAATTCTTTCACAGATGGAATGATCTTGAATATTCTGAGTATCTTCTCTCAGCATGAAAAGGAACTGAAATTTTTCCATGTAAAGTGAGGCACTTCACTCCACTCCACTTTAGGTTATCCCTCGCAACTCTTTAGGCGCCCTTCCCAACTCACTGTGTGTGAATGCTTAAAGGTGGCTCATTTCAAGTTCATTTAAGCATGATAGTGACCACCAGGGATGATTATATGCTATTAGCATCCATTAATTCCTATTAAACAAAATGCCCAGTCGTTTAGTTCAAGGTGTTGGTAATTGTTCATTATGCTCGACTTTCACCCAGCTGGCAAAAACTCAGCTGTAAACCTATCCTTTTTACACAAAGTGCCCATTTAGGAAAGGTGCTCATTATAAATACGTAAAAGTTTCTGAACCTAAAAATAGCTACTCTTCTTCAATGTATATATGAAGCAAACATTTCAGGAGTTCTGAAGTGCTCTTGGTCTGGTGGTAGAAGGAAATCACCGCTCTTCAGTTCAGGTCTTGGAAGCCCCATCTGGAAGTGTGGCAACCACACCTAACATGGAAATCTGGCTATAGCCCTTCTTCATGGACTTGGACATCATTATCAGTCTTAGGTTACATTAATTTAAAACCCCATTTGATCCCCCACTACACTGTCACTCTAGCATGCAGCTGTGCCAAAAAGGCATTTGCTGCATGCTGCATGCTACTTCCCAAGGCAAACAGGAGGAAACCAACACACATTTTTACTCACTTCTATGTGAGCTTACAGGCTGCCTATGGCTCTCCTTGCTGGTTTCCAGTCATTTTTGGTTGGCAGACAGGAGATAAAAGGGGCTTGGAGGTTTTGGAAAGAGAGGATAAAGTCTGGCATGCACGACTGCTGCCAGAGCCACCCGCCCCTTCCCCATCCCAGCCGATTCCTCTCCCAACGTGCCTCGGGTGGCAGCGAACATGTATCAAGGTGAGAAGCAGACGGTATTGGTGGTAGCAGTGCCACTGATATCCTCTCTCCCTTCTCAGCCTTGATCCACCTACCCTGGTCCACTCGGACTTGTGCCAGCAAAGTAGTTTGTCCAGGTCCAAGTAGTTCCATCAGGACAGCAGCGGCTTTCCCCGGGGCAAAGGAACAAATGATACAATCCCGCAGGATGCAGAACATGCCCCTTTGGCACCACCGCATTGGCGCTGGGGGAACTAGGTAGGAGCGGGCTGCCCGTGTCCAAGTGTCCATTGTGATGGGTACACATAGGGCTGGCTTTGGAGAGCACCATCACAAATAAGCTGAAATGGTGGGTGGTAGTAGTAGTAGTAGTAGTAGTAGTAGTATTTGGTATTTATATACCGCCTTTCTTGGTCATCAGATTGCTCCTTTGACTTTAATTCAAGGCGGTTTACATAGGCAGGCATTTTCTAAACCGCAAGGTTTTTACAAATCACGAAGTTCTAATCTTTCAAGAAGAACTACATACAGATGACACTTTCATCGTCCAGTCCTTCTTTCTCGCCACACGATTGCCTTCTACTGGCTGATAATCTGCTTCTTTGCTCTCACCAAAGAACAGCTGGTCGCCCAGCACAACTCCCCCTCTCACAGGCAATTGAGACAGCTCAGATCTTATCAGCCGCATTCTCGAGGTCTGCCGCACATGGAAGCTTCCGGTGGTCTCAAACTAGCGACCTTCGGATCTTATCTTCGGGCAATTACTGTGGCTTTAACCCTCTCGACCAGACCTTCTGCCCGACCAGAGTAATCCTCCCCTCCACCGATTTTCAGGGTGCATGGATATAATGGTGATTGGGCAGCAGTGCCCCCCCAGTAGCAGCTAATGCCCTATCAGTTTCACAACCCACCAAAAATTGGGTTGTGACCCAATGGTGGGTCCCGACCCACAGTTTGGGAACCACTGCTCTAATTACATATGCAATAATACTGCAGGAACAAAAGAATAGAAGAAGACCCCTGCTGGATCTGGCCGAGGGCCCACTTAGTCCAGCGTCCTATTTCTCCCAGTGGCTAACCAGTTGCCCCTGGGAAGCCATTATGACAAGTCACTTCTGATAGGCTTGCACTCCATGAATTCATCTAATGCCCTGTAAAGCCATCAAACCTACTGGCTATTGCAGTGATGGTGAAACTTTGGAGCTCAGTGTGTCAAAACTCAGGAAAATGCTGAACTTGACTCTGCTGGTGTGTCAACGCCCCCTTCCAAACAAAAGACAAACAATTCTTTATATTCATTTATTTAAGGAAAACATACAGTTTAATCATGTGTGATGCTATGTATTATATAAAGAAACATTAACTAATTACAAAAATGAAAAATGAGTAAAATAAACTCAGTTTTTGTCATGCACTAGTGAATGCTGGTGTGTCACCCCAAACGTTGTGTCACAGGTTCGCCATCGCTGGGCTATTGTCACGACTTATGGTAGCCAATTCCATAGATTTATTGTGTACTGTGTGAAGAAGTACTTCCATTTGTGAACATTACTGCAACCTGTGCTACAGGAAACTACCTGAAGCTACACTTGCTGTCAGCTGATGGCTGAAATATCCTGTTGCAACTTCTTGATTCCCAGACAAGAGTTCTGCCTGAAGCCTGGTTCCCCATGGACTGTTCACACATAAGTCTTAACCTTTTGGCTTGCTGCTTGGCTATTCCTCATTCTCTTGACCAAATTACTTTCTAGCATTAATCCATCATATTCAATCTCTCCTTACACCGGTTGTCTGTTCAATATTGTGTGTTTGGGGGGGGGGAGCAGTCCAGGGCTCGGATTTAAATTTAACTCTTTGTAATCTGAAATCCTGATGCTGCCCCACTGCATGCTAGATTTTCCCCTAAATTCTTTGTGCATTCAGCTACAACTGTTCCCGCCCTGCTTTCATGCTAGCACTGCAGCTACAGCTACCATGGTGCCCAGTGGCATTCGCAGAGGGGGGCAGGGTGCTACATTTTTCAGGTGCCTGAACACCCATGTAAAGCAGCCCCTCCCCCTTGTCTTTGGAGCCATTCGTGGTTACTAGAGCAAAGTGGATACACTGTGAGATACAGGAAGCTGGACTAGATGGGCCTTTGGCCTGATCCAGCAGGGCTCTTCTTATGTTCTTATGGAGTTGTCTCCTCCACTTTGCTCTCGCAGTGGCAAATGGCTCTGAAGGCTGCTGCTTCAGGAGAGGCTGCTTTACATAGGCATCCAGGAACCTGAAAAAGCATTCTGACCCCTGCAGAATGCCACTGATGGGACCTCTGAAGTGGGCTTTCCCAATACCACCCTAAAAGTTTTTTTGTAGGGCTGAAATGAAATGCCCCCACAGGTTCACTATCCATTTCAGTGCTCCCCCACTTGTCCTCCGTGTCTGATGTTTTTCCCCATTTGTGCAAGAGGCTTGTGGCCCACAAACAGGTGCTCAGCAAAGAAGAGACTGAAGTGCAGCCTCTCCCTTGGACAGAGATCTCAGGGGATGTGGTGGATCCTTGGTTTCTTCACATTTTCACATCAGCTCACATGGACCTTGGTCTCGTCTTTGCAATATTGTTGATCATTCAAAACAACAGCGACATGTTCTGCAAGATACACTGTAAGAAGAAGAAGAAGAAGAAGGCTGCAAGAGGGAAGCAAGTGACAGCCACCACCCTCTTTCACGGCATTCACAGAGAGCCACTACCCTCATAGCCAGCGTCGTCATCAGCAAATGAACTCCCAGAATGCTGGGAGGGACGAGGGCGGGACTTTTGCATGATTGGCAGCCTGCCCGTGTCGTTCCGCAGCTGCCCTGGCCTCGAGGGGGGGCTGCCCTGGTTGGCACGGCCCCCCGATGCTTGCCCAGCACCCAGCGCCCCCCCCACCTGTCTCCCCTGGCGAGCAGGCACCCCTCGAGGCCAGGGCAGCCACGGAACGAAACGGGCGGGCAGCCAATCACGGCAAAGCCCCGTGTAAGTCCCTCCCAGTGTTCCGGGAGTTCATTTGCGGATGACGACGCTGCTCATAGCTACCCCAACTTTAGTTCCACTGCTTTCCTTGTAGGGGTGGGGGGGTATGACATGATAGAAACATTGGGCCTGCCATATTTTGGTCATCATCAGCTGACTAAAAGAATAGGGTGGTATTGGGCAAGCTCACTTCAGAGGTCCCAGACCACTGGGAGCCTGTCCTGCCCAGCAGCTCTGTACACAGCTCTGTATTTTTAATGGTAACTGAGCTAGGTGCTATGCGACCGATCTGAAATTTGTTTGCAACCAAATAGGTAGGTCAACCAACCAACCAACCAACCAACCAACCAACCAACCAACCAACCAACCAACCAACCAACCAACCAACAGTATTTATATACTGCTTTTCAACGCAAAGTTCACCAAGCGGTTTACAGGCAAATAGTAATAATAAGGTTAAGTGGCTCCCTGTCCCAAAGGGCTCACAATCTAAAAAAAAAAAATGCAGAACACCACCAGCAACAGCCCCGAGAAAAGATACTGCACAGGGGTGAAGAGGAACAATTACTCTCCCCCTGCTAAATATAGGAGGAACACCACTTGAAAAAGTGCCTCTGTCCCGGTTAGCAGGGGTCCTGAACCATAGTTTGAGAAACCCTGGTGTAGACTATCCTGCAAGGTGCTACACACACATCATGGCCCATAGGGGCTTGCCCTCTGCGGAATTCATGCTCACTGCAGCAGCTGAAGGGGCCCCTGCTTACGAATGATGTGTTCTGCAGATATGATCTGCAGATCTTTTTTTCTTGAGATTACCTCTGCAATGTATCATATACAAAAAAGCATTTGGGTTACCCTTTGATGCACTTACTGCTCCTGAATCGGAAAAGAACCCTTGCTCTCTGGCAATAAACCAATGTGTCATGTGGGAAGGGAAGGAGGGGTTCACCATTTTTACTCCAAATTCCCTGGAATAACACTAATTCTAGAGGAGTCTGGCTGGGGGTGGGTGGACTTGTTTAGGTTATAAACTAGATTTCTTAAAAGAGAGGGGGAAAGAATACCTCAGTTGTTGCTACTTTGATAAGAACCCACAAAACTATTCATTGAATGTCTTGGCCTCCTTTCGGAAAATGCCCCATTTTAGGGTGCAACTGTGTCTCTTGTGAACTTTCAGTTTATGACCCATATTTTGGCATGCCCTCTATGGCGGCATATCACTTGCTGAAATTGTGAAAGGACTCTTGAATTGCAGAGAGAGCTGGCCTACCCCTTGCATAAAGAATCCCCCCTTTCGTGTGTAATATAGACTGTTCATATTAGTGAAACTTGTTCTAGATAAAGCTGACCTAGATAGCTCCATTCCGACTCCACTCACGTATGACTATTAATCATCTTTATTGCCAAGTGCTAAATGCAGATCTATGAATCATCTTGAATTAAAGAAGATCAGATTAAAAGCATTTCCCCATTACCTGGACCACATCTTTCGGAGGGTCAGAGATGTCCAGGGCATTGCAAACCTAATAAGAGAGAATGTACTTTAGCTCACCTCTCTGCTTTTTGTCTCCAGTAAACTGCAGGAGATGAAGGAAAGCTGTGCTCGCCAAGCATCACCCCGCACCCCCCAGAAATGAACACACAAGACCAGGACTTGGACTAACAGGGCCATTTTATTAACTATTTTACAACGTTTATAACTTGCAGCTGAGCAACTGAAAAACCCCAAGCATGCGGGACTTTGGGGAAACTGCTGTAGCCGTCTTCCTCCCCAGGTGATCCGGATGATCAATGGGCGTAAAACCACCTGACTCCGGACTCCAGCTTCTTGCGTCAATCTGAGTCCATCATCGCCGACCCGAGGGTTGAGGCAACATGACCGTGCCGGCTCACCCCGGCCTGAGCCCAAGGGTAGCCATTGCTAATCCGGTCAGGGTATGGCCCACCTGCCTCACCGAGCTCGATAAGCAACTTATGAGCAGCCCGGTCCGATCCCCAACCATGTTGCCTCAGAATGGACGCCAATGCAGAGACCTACCTGCCTACCCCCTGCACGCTACCTGCCACACAGTGGGGACAGCCTAGAGCTTGTCCCCAACCGCCCCAAACCAAACCAACAACCAGTTACAGATGTATTCCCGGGTGGGCAATAATTCCCCCACCATGCCGGGAGACCACCCGCCCCAAGTAGTCATTGATCTTTCGCTTGGCATGATCGATCTTGGCCAGCGAAATCACCCCCCTCCAAACCCTGCGTGGCAGCAGCTTGGACCACAAAATTGCAATCCCTGGGACCATCTGCAAGATGGTATCAATATCCCTACAGGCCTGTATCCTCAACACCACAGTCAGTGTCCGAACTAGGTCATTACCACCCAGGTGAATAACCAGAACTTGGGGCGGTGGATGGTCCCTGATGTATGCACAAAAAAGGGGGAGAAGCTGCCCCCAGCGCATCCCTCTCCAACCCAGTAGATCATGGCAGAACCCCCCAGTCCCAACTGAGTGCCAAAACTACTGGAACTCACCCTCTTGCGGGCCCTAAAGATGGAGTGTCCCAGGACAAGGACTGCCACCTGGCCCAGCCTTGAAACACCTGTCAATAAAAACAAGAACATGAGAACAGAACAAGAACTGAAACAGCTTCACAAACCAAGGCCCATCCCAACCGCGGATATAGGCTTTGAAAACATCAGACCTCCAGCAGCCAATGTGCAAAGTTACATCAGGGGACAACCCCAAATGCACTGCTAAGGATGTGGCCCCAATCCGAAGGGAATGAAGGCCATAATCTGACATGGGCAGGCCCAGGGCCACCAGGGCCCTGCGAAAGACAAACCTAAACTGTGAAAGGGTAAGGACCCAGCCAAGACTTCACTTGGCTGGAAAGCCCCAAAAAACATAATAGCACAGGCAGCTCAAAACAGCACAGACTCATATGGCAAGTCACAGATCCGCTCAAACTGCCCATGCAAACCCCTTAATATTGCCAATGTTACAGGCCTCCTATGGTCCGGAACGGGGGGGGACTCCCTCCTAAAACCTTCTAACATTTTTCAAAAAAGGAAAATTAGCGCCTGGGTCAGGCCACCCCTGCACCATCAATCAGAAGGAGAGCGCTGCAACGTAGATGGCCACTGACCGTGGGGCCAAGCCTCTGTCCTTGAGAAAAAGTAAAAACTGCATAACCTGCTCAACAGGAACAGGCTCCTTCACCTGCAAGGATTCCTTGTCTCTGAAGTTGAGAAACTCATGGACCTTGGCCTTGTAACTTGACTTGGTGGACAGGGCTAGTGCTGACCATATGACGTTCCGGGCCCTACGGAACCAAGGTTCTACAGTTCCTGGGGCATAGGGTCGGGTTCTTTCCTGGCTGCAAGTGCCACTTGCCAAAAATGCTCCTCCTGAAAACAAGAGAGAGCGTGTTGGCAATGACATACTGCAAACAGGGAATGTGCCTTGCAACAAACAACATATTAATGCGAAGGCACTGCAAAACAAAGGCCCTCACGAACCTCATCACCCGAGGGGACTTGGATGTCTGCTGATTCAGCACACTCACAACAGCCAGGTTATTGCACCAAAAGTGATCCGTGCTGTTGGAGAATTCTGAAGACCAAATATGGGCTGCAACTACTATCGGAAACAATTCCAAAAATGTTAAGTCAGTAGTCAGCCTCCTGGAAAACCAGTTGGCTGGCCATGGGGCGGCACACCAGCGCCCCCTGAAGTCTATGCCAAAACCGTAACCACTGGCTGCATCAGAATGTACTTGTAGCTCTGCTTCCAAAAGCTGTAGCAAACGCCAAAAGGACACCCCGTTAAACTGAGTCAAGAACTCCTGCCACATGCGTAAATCTGCCCGCATGCCCGAGGAGACCCTCAACTGGTGGTAAGGCTTTTTAAGGCCCTTCATAGTGTCAAATAAGCGACACAGGAAGGCCCACCCTGGGGTGACCACCTGGCATGCAAAATTTAAGTGCCCCACCAAAACCTGTAACTCATGAAGGGTTAACTTAGGGGACACAATAGCCTCACTGATGAACTCCCTCAATTTACTATCTGGCAGCCGGTTGCACTCCTTGACTGAGTCCAGCTCTACTTCCAAGAAAGTTAACATAGAGGCCGGGATTTAACATAGAGGCCAAAGTTAACATAGTTAACATAGAGGCCAAAGGCATGCCAAGTTCCAAGCACAGGGCAGAAAAAACTGCAAGAAGGTGAAGGCAATGCTCACCTGCCTCCCCCATGAATAGGAAATCATCAAAGTAATGGGCAGTAGAACTCAGCCCAGACCTCGCCTGGAGAGCCCACTCGAGAAAAGAACTGAATTTCTCAAAAGCCGAGCAACTCACCGAGCATCCCATAGGTAAAGCCAGGTCAATATAGAACCCCCCCCCCCATCAAATTCAAACCCCAAGAGACAAAAATCTCTAGGATGAACCGGCAGCAACCAGAAGGCCAACTCAATGTTGGCTTCCGCCATAAGGATACCTCTGCCACATAAGTGCAGGATAGCTTTTGCCTCATCAAGCAAGGTATAGCACACTGAACAAAGATGATGGGGTATTCCCGAATGGACCGAACAGCCTCTGGGAAAAGAGAGGTGGTGGATTAACCTAAACTCACCTGGGGCCTTTTTGGGAACCACTACACCCCCAAAGGTGACACCTGCAGGTTGGGCAGGAGTGCGGATGAAAAAGGCCCCAGCACCCTCCCAGGCTGGACCTCTTTAGCAATTTTCTGTCTCACCACCTCTTCCAAACCCACTACAGAGTGCAGACTCTTAGCTCTGGTGGGAGTGGAAGGAGTAGGCACCGGGATCCGAAATCCCTCAGAAAACCCTCTCGCTAGATAAGAGGCAGCTTCCTTGTCAGGATACTGCTGCAATAAAGACAGAAGGGGCGCTAGCTTAATCGGCATTGGGCCCCTTGAAAGCAGGCCCAGGGGACTGTGGGCCTCCTCCTTTGTGCCCCACTCCTTGGAATTTTCCCCTCCCTCTAAAGGATGTAAGCTTGGGGCAACCAGAGACTGCGTGTTTGGCCCCGCAAAGCACGCAGGCATGGGAAAAGGAGCAGGAAGCCTTCCCACATTTTCCCATAGAATTGAACTCATAGCATGTACCGGGTGTGCCAGCACCTATCGCGCTGGTAGCAACCTGGCCCTGAGGGGTGGCGTTGCATGCAATAATGTGACTGCTATCTGAATGGTCACCCCCCCCCCCAAGGCTCTGGATGGCACAACCATTTGCATCCATAGCTCCCATTGCAAGATGCGCCAATCCAGACCAATCCCATTGGTCATGCGCCAAACTAAGACGAAAGTGCTAATCATAATTCAGTCAAACACGACCTGCATGCTCTCTAAATGCCCTATGTATGGTATCCATGTATATGATCAGTGCCGTCGCCTTACCAGGCTGCATCTGCAGCAGCACTGTCATATGAATGGAATACTCATACAACCAGGGGGTGAAGTTTTTGTCAATTTTTCGTTTCTTCACCGTTTCCTGGTCTTTAATGGGGTCCCCTACCCTGGGGACTAGGTCAAGTTCCATGTGCAGCAGGCTGAACACGTCCACGAACTCCCCTCTCCATATCTTTTCCTTCACCAAGAGGGCCAAATGCCTTCCCAAAGGGAGGGCAATGGACCCATTCGACAAAGGAGGGGGGGTTCAGCTGCCAGCCGTTGTTAGGGCTGTGGTGGATAGGGGAAAGGGGCCCCCAATACCCCAAAGGTGGTAGTGGCGTGGGCAGCTGGGGCTGCCCCAGCACCTGCACCGGCCAAGGCAAAATCGGAGTAGTGGTCCCCGAAACAACCCCAGTGGAGCTGGAGCCAGGGGCAAAGCCCTGCATAGGTCCCTGCAGGGGAGCCCTGGGCGTTAGCCCAACCTTGAGCCCAATATTGACAAGGAGAGCCCTGCAGTGTAACTGGCTTACACACACCCTCCCTTTCATCCCACACTGCGGTGTATGATACGGAATCCCCAGAATGAACCTCACCTGGGGCTGCCACCCAGCTGCCTCCACGCCAGCAATGGTGACGGAGGGTGAAGCAGGGGCTGTTATAGCTCACCCCACCTGCCTGCTGAGCAAGCAGGTGTCCTGGAGGCCATGGAGTAAAGCTCTCCCAACACCAGGGAAACCCCAAACAGAGCCTCTGTGCCTGTAACGGCGCCAGAGGAAAAATGCCAGGGCTAAAATTAACTCGCCCCTGCTGCTGCTTCAAACAGAGGATAGTGCTCTGATCGCTGGCCATGAGGCAAGGGCCTAAAAATAGCCTTTCCTCCAACAGAGCTCCTTGCCTCCAACGGATGCTCAAAATGCCAGTCAGAGCCCGAATGAGGAGGGGGCAGAACTAGCGCAATATACAATTGCTTGCCTGCCCCCCGACTGGCTTCCCTCATTGGCCCCTTCAATCCCCACTCCTGCGTGCCCTGCGGGGTCAGGGCAAATGCGGCAGCATGCGTGGGGGCACGCAACCAGGCTTATATGTCACTTTGCATCTTCAGAGCAATTTTGAAGCATTCACTAATTAAACTGCCTATCACTCTGGGGAGATAAATTGAATATTATCATCTTCAGTTTTCAACTGAAAAGCTTGATGAGAGTTATTCGCAGAATCTTTCCCGAGGAAAATGTTTTGGTTCTGTAAAGGACAAAGTCTGAAATCCCACAAAGCTCATTTTGAGAACTTCCCCCCACCCCCACAGACATACAAGGACATCCTGTCTCTTCATGAGGAAATGCCTGGAAAATTGGAAATGAAAGTCATAGTAGAGAGTTCACTAAGGGTGCAATCCTAACCTGGAGTTAGGCTGGCACAGTTAGGCCAGCAAAGTTTGGCCAGCCCAAGGGCCACTGTAAAGCACATTTGGACCACTCTTGGCATCAGGGAGGATGGCATGTGTCTACATGCTGGCCTCTCTGACTCCCAGAATGGTCCAAATATACTTTATGGAGTCTCTTGTGCTGGCCAAACTGTGCTGGCCTAACTCCAGTTTAGGATTGTGCCTTTAAGATTTTTTTTTTCCAAACATCATGCTGTAAACATTTGTTTTATGGATGCTCTGGTAGTACTTCAAGTTGTGTGAAAACATTTCTGTCAACTCTTTTGTGCCTCTCCTCACATATCTAATTTTTCTGAGACATGTCAGTTCCAATCGCTTCCATTACGTCTCTGAAAGTAACAATTATTGAAATGTGTTTTGTCCTTTGCATAGACCCACATTATTTGATCCCTGTAAAATATGGTTGTTTTTCTTCTCAGAGATAGTGTGAGGTGGAGGAATAACGGGAAAACTTGATTGTAGGCTGACAGGAATTGGGAGATGTTCTCTTAACACTGTATTATGGCAGCTGGCTAATGACTTAATTAGATTGAGGTACATGGAAAGATATTCTTTTTCATTACATGAATGATAACGAGCGATCCCTGAGAACTCTGATGGGGGAGTTTTAGAAGTGTTAATCTAATCAATAAAAGTCGAAGGTCTAGAAGTGGTGCTCAATCTAAGCAGTCAAACCTTTCCAGAACATTGCCACTGAAATAAATATTTAGTGGCTCCACACTGAAGGTGCTATTGTTCTGACAGGATGAGTTTCATGCCTCATGGCACAAAAGTTATGAGATTTCAGTCAGTAATCAAAGAATAACTCCACATTTTTCACAGCAGAAAGACAGTGCTTCTTTTCTTACTGACACGTCTGTGATTAAATGAAACTTTTTTTGCTGGAGACAGAAAGAGTGAGAGGAAGAAGAAGGGGAAAATAAACTGCAACATGGCATTGCAAAACTTATTACCAAGTGAACTTGAAGTATAAGGCAAATGGATTCTGGCTGTGAAATGATATGTACAGTGGTATAGCACAGGTGGCTTTTAATTTGCATTTTTATGGCTGGTTGTAGGTTACCTAATTTTAACTATTACCAAGCTGGATTCTCCTTAGTTAGCAAATGCTTTGGAATAAGTTGCACTTCAGTGTTTCATTTCTGCCTGAAGTTAGAGTCCAATCCTAGGCATATCTACTCAGGAGTAAGTCCCATTATACTCAATGGGGCTTACTCCCAGGTTAGTGTGAATAAGATTGCAACCTTAGTTTTACTGACTTCATCAGAATGATTGGGACATATTGAAATCAAAATTTGGGCCAAATTAGGTGCAGATTATTTTTTTTTATTATTAAAAAAGAAGGCACCATATTTTAGAAGATAAAATAAATAAAATTCTCATCAAAAGGAAAGTTAATTCCTTTTTTACACTCATGTCAATAACTGCAGTGATTTATCTTCACTTCAACCATAAATAATTTTAGTAGGGAGTCTCTCCCTAGACATACTGTAATTTTGTTCTAGCAGTATAAATGGCCATGGATAGAGCTTTCAGAGCAATATTTCAGAAACAAGGTGCATTTGGGAGCTCTCAATAGAAAGCATTACTGATGTTCATGTGTTCATGAACATACTTCTCTCTCTCTCTCTCTCTCTCTCTCTCTCTCTCTCTCTCTCTCTCTCTCTCTCTCTCTGTGTGTGTGTGTGTGTGTGTGTGTGTGTGTCTGTGAAATTCACATTGCTGCTTCCTTACTAACTCTAGCATACCTGGCGGGGGGTCCAGGGGGGTAACATGGATTCTGAGCACACACACACCCACAGCCACCCATCCCATTTTTAAATGAGAGCAAAGCCAGTACCCGGCTTTGCTCACATTTAAAGGGCGAGTGGAGCCTCCTCAGCCAACTGGCTCTAGGTCTGCCCCTGCCTATTCTCCCTACTGTGGGTCTTGTGGACAAAGCAACACATACAATTGGGGACCATAAAACACAAGTTTAGAAACTGTGCTCCAGGAAAAAAAACCTGACTTAGCCAGAGTTCTCAGGATCAGTAACTTTTGGCCCACTTACCACCCCAGTCCAGCTGCTACTTGCTCTGGGGAGGACCAGCTCACCTGAACTATTGGGGGCTCTCCTCTTGGGGCAAATAGCAAATATAGTGGGAGGAAGGGGGGTTAATCTGAATAGAACCATGTGAGGAGCAATAGATTACTGTTCCCCTCTCCCGGGCCATAGCCCCAGTCTTGATCAGGACCCCCATGGCTACTGTTGCAGTTGTATAAATCAAGCAAGTCCAGAGTTGGCCCACCTATGAAGCTGGTTGAGGTGGTTGGTGGGAGCATTCACTTCCAGCTGCCCATTGTCCTCCCCTGTTACTCTTTCAAACCCCAGCCTTCCCAACCAATAGGGCGAGATGCTAGAGGTTGGGGAACCACACGGGCTACCTGAAATCCTCCAGAGGCCTAGGTGTGGGCTGGGAGGTTGGGAGACCCCTGCTATAGGCCACTCCCTGACCCTTCTGCTCCATTCCCCTCTTCCCTTTTATTTCCACTCCAGGGAAAACTCCAGGCGTGTGGTGAATAACAGTTTTGTTAAATTCCTGTGGTATCACAAAGCAGGGTCTTTCTTTTATTTTATGCATGGAATAATGCATGAGGAACACCCCTGCTAACTGGGCAAGAGGCACTTTTCCAAGTTGTGCTCCTCTTATATTTAGCAGGGGGAGAGGAATTGTCCCTCTTCACCCTGTGCAGCAGTGGTGGGATTCAGGGGGTTCGCCCAGGTTCTATAGAACCGGTTGTTAAATGGCCGGGCCCCACCCACTCGCTTACCTTGGCTGGCTTCGGTTTCTTTTTGGCTCCGGCTATGACGTCATAGAACCGGTTGTTAATTTATTTGAATCCCACCACTGCTGTGCAGTGTCTTTTCTAGTGGCTGTTGCTGGTGGGGTTCTGCATTTTTTAAAGATTGTGAGCCCTTTTGGGACAGGGGACCATTTAACTTTATTGTTACTATTTGTCTGTAAACCACTTTGTGAACTTTGTGTTGAAAAGCTGTATATAAATACTGTTTGATCGCTTGCTTGCTTGCTTGCTTGATAGCCTCATGGTGCTCTGGATATGTGCAATGCTCTGGATGTGTACCCTTGATAACTTTGGTAGAAAAAAATGACACATTAGTGCAATTTAAAGCAAATAAAAATCTTGACTCGACACGAAAATTTGCGTATCTTGAAAGAATGCACAAAAACATATATGCACACCTCTCAGGAAACAATTACAGATGAGACTTTATAGTAATTTCATTTCCTCAAGATAGCAATTTGTCTTCTAAATGGAGGGTAGCCTTGCAAAATTAGTTAGACATAAATTGCTGCTGTTTTAGCACCAACTGTCAAGTTTACATTTTTTTGGGTGCTTATTTGTTTAGAGGAAGTACTGCACTGCCAACCTGTTTGAAATTACCAAATGTGGGCATAAATGAAAACACATCTGTTAGGTGCAGCAAAAGCCCAAGCTCACTACAAGAAAAAAATAATATTATTGAAGTTGGGCACATTAAAAAAAAGCAAATGTAACTGAAAATATGATCCTTCACCAATTAAACATAGCTGCAAGTGAATCATGTTCAGAACTCTTGGTTCATTATTGTCAATTAACAACAATGGGATAGAAGTTGATTTTGTGAAGTGGCAAAACAATGCTGATTACCTTCTTGTCTTTTGTCGATGGAGACCAGAACATAAGAACATAAGAAGAGCCCCACTGGATCAGGACAAAGGCCCATCTAGTCCAGCATCCTGTATCTCACAGTGGTCCACCAGATGCCTCAGGGAGCACACAAGACATCTAGATACCTGCATCTCATTGCCACTCCCCTGCATCTGACAATTGCTGTAATATTGGAGTCATGATCAGAGATGGCCTGTCCATGCAGTCCGTTGAAGTGGTTGTCTCGAGTAGAAGACTGGTCGGGCGGCACCTATCTCTGCATATTTGCTTCCACTGCCCCTTGTCCTTCCACTCCCAGAAATGGGAAAGAAAGAAGGCAATAGAGAGGAAATGTGGAGGGCAAGAGTGAGAACATGGGAGAGTGGGAGGAGCAGAGTCTGGCACATCATCAGCATTATTGTGATTAATTATGATTCATTAATTAATTATGATTAATTATTATGATTAATTAATTAATTATGATGATTAAGGGGAGCTGCATTAGGCATGTAGTCTCAAATGTCAGGAAGTCTTGGGCTGACCCTGGCCATGATTGACAGCCTAATCTGATAGGAAGCCTTTCCCTCTGATCTTAGATACACAGACTTTGGCTGGTTATTCAGTGGTGAAAGGAAGTTACTCTGTACATGATCACAATGACTTTTGCCTTTTGATTTGTTGTTCACATGTTTCAGGGTGAATGTCTGGATTCAAAAACACAGGCTCCAATGCAAAGCATTAGTGAGATCCTTCAGAATGGAGATGCCAGGAATGGTGTCTGAGGGCCTTTTGCATGCAGAGCCTGAACTCTCCCCCCTGGTCAGAACTCTTGGCATGGGACCACCTTACTGGAGTCATTCTCCTGAATTCATTAGAGAACCGATCCAGAGCAAATGGTTTCAAGCTGTTGGCTTTGTTTCATTTAGCCCAAAAGCTAAATCCAGAATGGAATTAAGACTTATATTTAGGTCTGATGCTCACATAACATTTATCCTCTGCCAAAGACATCGATGGAAAACATTGCTTAAGTAGGAAAACTTCCCCAAGGAATTGGCAGTCAGTGTCTATACACTGGAGACATGAGCAGTCTTCACATGGTTATCATGCATATAGTCAACATGCATGGGGGACAACACAAGCATGGTGGCGTGCCCTGGCCCCCTCTGCATGCCCACTTGGCCATCTGCATGCACAAGTGCAGGAA
>JAJKFI010022173.1:0-30361 GCA_029204185.1 Lerista edwardsae | reverse complement strand
GACTGTGTACCTGAAGAGGGGGAGCCTGTGAGGTAACGCGCCCCCCCCTCCAACCGGGCATACTGCCCAGCCTATCCGGCCCCAGCGGGCCAACGCCAAAGGACTACTTACCTGTGTGAGGAGGAGCCCGTGAAGTAACGCAGTTCCCCCCAGCCCCATGAATGTGCCCTGTGCCAAATGAACGGCCTCCGGTGAACCTCCATCCGTGCCACCTGCCTTTTGTTAAGCAGCAGCCACCAGCAGCACTGGCGCATCCACGAACTCTGGCGCCCCCTGATG
Organism: Lerista edwardsae; assembly: GCA_029204185.1. Classification (NCBI taxonomy): domain Eukaryota; kingdom Metazoa; phylum Chordata; class Lepidosauria; order Squamata; family Scincidae; genus Lerista; species Lerista edwardsae. Next base: position 30,082 of record JAJKFI010022173.1, on the reverse strand, counting down.
TCGCAGGCAGCAGGCGAGTCCGCCATGGAGTTCACGACACAGCACTCCTGGTGTACTTGCACGGGTGTACCTCATGTGTGTGTTAACCCTAAATTATTCACATTTTGTTCAGAACCCCATTGATTTAAGTGGGGCTTACTCTCAAAGAAATGCACATGGGATTGCAGCCTTATAGCCCAATCCAATTCAAGATAGATTCAACAGGCATCAGCTGGAGATGCTCTAGGAGGATTTCCTGCTGCAGGCAGGGGGTTGGACTAGTTGACCTTGTAGGTACCTTCCAACTGTATGATTCTATGATTATATTTTGTTATAATTTTTTTTATTTTGCACAGCTCTCTAATATTCTTGGAGGAAGCGTGGTATACTGTTGACGGTGACCCTGTTTTTTTATTGTTTCTATGTTGTTTAATTCTTATATATGTTTAATTGTACTGTATGATTATTTTATTGTGAATCTTATGAATTTTTGTGTAAGCTATCTTGGATGCCCTGATAATGGGGGAAAGGTATGATTTAAATATTTTAAATACTATACAAATGTGTTAAATAAAAATTAAATAGACTAAACAATGAATTAGTACTGCTTATGTACTAATACAGTGGTTCTCAAACCTTCTAGACTGGGATTCACTTTTTAGAATGGCAGTCATGTCAGGACACATTGGAAGTGATGTCATTAACCTGAAAGTGATGTCATGGCCAGAAGTGATATCACCAAGCAGGAAGTGCTGTCATTGTCACATAATAATGCCCCAATCCTACATAATAAAATGATACTGCTGGAATGCAAACTGGCATTCTTGGAGTGCAGCAATTGCACAACCATGAAACAAAGCTGACAAAAAGCAAGCTTGGGACAAAATATGTAAGAGCACTGAACTAAAAACAATTAAAAGAAATCCTTACTTGAAAATTCAAACTGTTAACGCTCACAAAAAGAATATATGAAAAGGTCTGAAGCTTCCACTGTAGCTGCTCCCAGCTTTCTGTGACCCACCTGACATCAGGTTGCAACAAATAGGTCCCGAACCACAGTTTGAGAAACACTGTACCAATACAAATTACTCACTTACAGTCACTTTATGTCCCAATCCTACAGCTATTCTTCTTCTTCTTCTTCTTCTTCTTCTTCTTCTTCTTCTTCTTCTTCATCATCATCATCATCATCATCATCATCAAACAGTATTTATATACCACTTTTCAACACAAAGTTCACAAAGCAGTTTACAGTCAAATAATAATAAAGTTAAATGGCTCCCTGTCCCAAAAGGGCTCACAATCTAAAAAAAAATAAAAATGCAGAACACTACCAGCAACAGCCACTAGACAAGACACTGTGCTGGGGTGAAGAGGGACAATTACTCTCCCTCTGCCCAGTTAGCAGAGGAAGCAGATCTTGAGAGCAGATCTCATAACCCACTGTTGTAAGTGATCCAACAACGGCACAAAAATCACTCAACAATTGCATATGATGGCGCTGCCAGCAGAAATAGCCAGTGGCTCTGTGCACACACCAGAACAAAAGTCCAGGTAAGGTGATGGAAGGGGCAGTTAATGGGTGGTTCAGAGAGGGAAATCATTAAGGTTCAGGTTCAGCACTGCATCATGCTGAATCCTATCCCCTTTTCCCTGCCCAGACCCACCCCCAGAGGTGGCATCCAGGTGGAACGGCCTGGTACGCCGTTCCGCTAGTTCTGCGGAGGGCCCAGGCTGCGCCGCCTCTCCGGAGGACGGGCGAGCTGCTGCTGGGCCTGCCCGCCCTCCCTTGCATCCTGAATTGCTCTGAAATGGAGCGGTTCGGGCGCTGTGAAGCTTGGGGAGGCGTGGCAGCCCTCCGCCATATGGGCAGAGGGCTGTCAATCATCCAGGCATTCCGGTTCCTGGCGTGCCCAGATGACATCACTGCCCACCCCCTTCCTTTCCTTGGACTTATGCTAGGAAAATAGCTGGTAAAGAAGACTCATTGATGATCAAGCGGCCTACCTGGAGAAATACGGCACAGTGGCTATAGCTGATTGCTACAGCTGCCTGCTATGGGCTGGTGGGGGATAGGATTGGGCCTTTAACTTGCAAATTCCCATACGCATTCTACTGAATCATAACAGTGATTGACTGTGTGCATGAATTTAATCTGAAGTACAGGACAGGGAACCAACAATCTCTATGGATTCTACTGTATCATAGAAAGTTTTATTTTTAGGCAAATATATACATTATAGTTCACAATTTCACATATCAGTGGGCATAGGTGTGATGGATGATAATGCACATGACATTTTAAAAAAATGTCCTCCTCCCTTTTCATTGACCATCAGTATTGTAGATTATAAAGCTGAGTGAGCAGCTGCAGAACTCATTTCACTCCTTGAACTAATAAAAACATCTCTGAAATGTTCATTTTCTGGCAGGAGCTAGAATAATCACAAGGCTGATTGCTGAATATAAGCAGCAATAGGGTTGACCATCTTTGTTAATAGGCACCTCTGCAGTCCCTGGGAATGACTCCAGGGAAAATATTGGAGTAATTCAGCCACACCAAAGAATCATCAGCATTACAAAGAATCTTCTTCTTGAAAGACAAAGAAGGTTAATGAGTTAGAGTTCCATTTTCTGGTTGCAAAGCAAACCAATTAGGAAGCATACAACTGACAATTATGAGCAGTCCTCTTATGAAGCATGGAAAATGAGGTTGGTTATTCAGTGAGACACTAATACAGATGTTAGCAGCCATATCAATCATTTATCTTTTCCACAAAGAGATGAAAAATATTGATTTGATCTTGTGATTTTGCTTATATAGCTCTTCAGGCAACTGTACATGGAAGGAGTTTGTTCTATGAATGTTCCAGAGAGTAATCCTAACCTGGATTTAGGCTGGCACAGTTAGGCCAGCAAAGTTTGGCTGGCACAAGAGATACTGTAAAGTATGTTTGGACTACTCTTGGAGCCAGAGAGGCCAGCACACAGACGTACACCATCCTCCCTGACTTTGAGAGTGGTCTAAATGTGCTTTACGGTGGCCTAACTCCAGGTTAGGATTGTCCCCCCATTGTAAGTCTCTGATGAATTTGAAGAATTTAGTGTTCTGTTTTTATTAGAATGAAAAAAAATGTATTGCTGGGGTGCTAGATCTCAAAATTTGCAAGTGATGACAAGAACAATCTGTATTTGCAGAATCATAGGTAGCACATTTCCTAGCAGATGTGAAGCTATCTTAGAAGAGCACAGATTCTAATATGGCAACCATATGAAAATGACACTTTAAACTTCTCAATGAACCCACATATCCATAGTGTATCAAATTCAGCAAGAACGTTATACCAATACATGAACAAACTAGGTGTTGGTGGATGGGACAAACGGGACGGAGGCCCGAGCGTGCCCATGGCATGCAACGAAACTGCGCCCCAGGACGTCGCCCATGCATCATCCAGGCACGCCTCCCTACGCCCGGAATAGCTCCATTTCGGAGCGTAACGGAGGAGAGGGTGGGAGGGCGGGCCTGAACAGCGTGCAATTTCCTCCACAGACTCCGCGCAATGGCACCCCGCCACCCTGCGTCCATGGCTCGTGCCACCCCGGGCTACAGGGTAAATATGCCTCTGGATGGATGGACCTGACAAAGAATCCTACAGCATGGACATACTGGATGGTTGATGGTTGGTGGCCTAGATACACAATGATTAGTTAGGAACTCTGACGTGCAACAAACTGAGCAATATTCATGCCATCACATGAATGACATGTGTTTATTTTTTAAAACATTAAAAAATGTATTTAGTGTGTGTGTGTGTGTGTGTGTGTGTGTGTGTGTGTGTGTGTGTGTAAATTTAAACATTAAAAATTAGGTTTTTGTATTGTATAAAACATAAATAAATTTGTATTGTATATTTGATTGTCTTGTGCCTCTTTCTAACAGGGAAATATGGGATAGCAACAGCAACAACCATCAGAAGCTCTTTTTATTCGAACAACTGGGGGAAGAAGTTTTCATGTATTTATTATGCCAACCAAGAATAGCAATAGAACATTCAGTGTGAGGACAGATGTTGCATTGTTTTCACAGATTTTTCATGGTGTGTCATAACGCTGATATAAAGCAATTCATCAAACATAAGGATCTTGTGCTGTCTAGCAACATTGATATACATGTAGGTAACAAATCACAGCTGGTACCATTTTTAGAGGCAACGTATGAGAAAATCACAGCCCAACCTCATTGGGCTTTAGCTATGGCAGAATGTGTGTTCTGCTAGTGCTATCTACTGCAAAAGCCCTGCAAGGCACTTTTTGGCAGTGCACTCAGTTGCGCACTGCCAGGACTCAAGCGGGAAGACCAGCGTCTTCCCACCCATGCCATTGGCTGTCCCTCCACTTGCCAGAGCAGGTAAGTCAGTGGGAGAGGCAGAGAATCTGAGGGAAGGCAAAATGGGGACGGGGAGACAGTTAAACTGGGTGGGGGGTAAAATTGGGGTGGGGAGGTTGTGAGGGTAGATCTAGTGGTGATGGAGAATATCAGATCTTATCCCTCTTCCTGCAGTCTCCCTGCCTCTTTTCTCTCCTTGGATGTGAGCTTTAATTTTCCCATTTAAGCTTAGTTTAATTTACAGCCCAATCCTAAAGATGCTGGCACCGTAACATGTACCATGGGGGTCAAGTGTCGCAAAACTAACTTAAGGCACTCTGGTGCCAGCGGTATGAGCAGACTGCTGATGCTGAGGCCAGTGGCAGAGAGTTCTGGGGCTCAGCACTAAGAGCCACCACCGCTGGAGCAGCTGGCAGTAAGTGTTACCACTTGCCAGCAGTGAGGGTTTCCAGGGTGGGGGAGGGCAGAGGGAAGGCTGGGGAGGACTGGAGGGAGGACTGGGCGCGGGAGGAGGTGGATATGGTGGCTCTTCTGCTGAATCCAGACTCCGCTGCTGAACTCGGCTGGTGCGGAAGTGGCTTACCTGGGCTGTGATCCAGCGCTGCAGGGCCAACGCAACTGCTTGCCTCGGTGCTCCTCGCACTGGTGCAAAAGTGCTTTACGGCACTTTTGCTGCACCACAGAGCTGACACAAGCAGCTTGCGTTGGATCTAGGGTGCCACTGGATTGCGCCCTTCGATTATATGGAGTGTTCCTGTAATGTCTGTCAAGGACAGGCAATTCCCGTAATGTCATGAAAAGAATGTCTGTGGAAATCCTGCTTCCCCCTCCCCCACCGCTCTGTTCATGGGATGTGGATGAGGGGAGACTTCTTGTCCACTCCAGCCTCAGGATAAACAAGGAACATTTGTGGGAACCACGCCATGACTGCAAAGAGCTCTGTGCGGGGGGGGGGAGTGAGTGAGCCGTAGGGCAGGCTGCCGTTTTGCAGCCAGGCCCTGCCTTTAAAGGAGTCCTCTGTTGCATCATCTCAACATCCACCCATCTCCCCAGGCCTCAGTACAGGATTTATGATCACCACCGGGGCTGAGTAGCCATTTATTTTCACTGTTGGCAAAACTGGAACTCTAGGTGCAATTTGGCGTGAGCCTGAAATGCTCATTTTTATGTAACTGTTTTATCTAATGATGCTGTATTTTTCATTAAGCTATCAGCAGCGTTGGGAACGAGTCTGGAGGTGAGGCGGGTCTCCCCACCTGTTCTTCTGGCTGAAAGGAATGAGCCACGAAACAAAATAGCAGTCGCTTGGGGTGACTTTGTGGCACCTTCTGGATCTCCACAAGAGTTCTTTCTGACATGGAAGCTGCAACAGAGTATTGAAGCACATGCACGTACTCACTTACTTGAGTGGCCAGAATTGCTGACTAATTGTGAGTCAGTGGCCAAATTAGCAAGTCAGAGTGAGAGTTAATGACATGCGTCACTCGATTCAGATGAGGGTCAGGCCAAAATGTACAACACTCTGACAAGAAAACAGTTTTCTTAGTTATGATCAAGTTACAGTGCATAGTACCAATAATTTATTATTTATTTATTTGAAGAATATATACCCCGCCTTTCCCATGCTGAAGCAAATGGCCAAGGTGGCTTACATGAGCAGGCTAGTCAAAGCCACCATTTTTTCAATGGGTTTTTTTACAAATATATTCTTGCGATCCACCAATTCTCGGACCCAGATGTTGCCTTCACAGTGTGGCTCTCTCCTTTGGCTGCCTGCCATCAAGCCTCAGCAGGCTAAGTCAAGCCTGGAAGTCAAGCCTGGAAGGTCCACGAGGTCGTATTCCATTCTTTTGCCGGCTGGCCTTTTCACACACTCCCCTGCAATCAGTGGTGGGATTCAGGGGGTTCGCCCAGGTTCTATAGAACCGGTTGTTAAATGGCCGGGCCCCATCCACTCGCTTACCTCAGCTGGCTTCGGGGTTTTTTTGGCTCCAGCTATGACATCGTAGAACCAGTTGTTAATTTATTTGAATCCCACCACTGCCTGCAATGCTCACTTGTGGTGAGTAATCAGCTCCACAGCGACTCTTGTTCTGCCACCACATGAACTGCTGCTTGTCACGACCTGGCATCCGTCTCCCATCCAAAAGCAAACCACAGATTCTCCTGCTTAGCTTCAGGCAGTGCCAGCAGCTCAACCATCAGTCCATACCTCCTGCCCAATAAGCTTTTTTTAAAGAAAATTGCTATCAACGTACAGAATAATCCTGCTAAGTGAACATGCCCCCCAGTCAATTTTTTTTATCTCTGCTTGAGCAACCAGGAGCTTGCAAGAAGGATGCTTGCAAGAAACCAAAGGAATGAGTCGTGCATATTGTCCTTTGGAGACAGGCAATCACCTTTATTACCATCCTGAATAGATCACTTGTAGAGTTGCATCCTTTTTCTTCTTCTATGGTTTTGATTTTAAGCCAAAGACTGAGGGTGCACATATCACTTATTGCAATTGGAAGCACACCTGTTTCTACATGCAGCAAAGTGGTTGATCCCTCAGGGGATACTTGGGTGGCTTTCATAACTTGCTTTGAATAGTTTCCGGTTCTGAAGCATGATAATTTCCTCAGATCCCAGCCCATTAATTGGAGACATAAAGGAGATCATTTCCCGGATCTATAGACTAGGAAGAAGGCCCTCCTTGATGCCTCCTGAATCCAATGACTATCTGAACACTGTTCAGCTTTCATCTTGATAGTCTGAATTTGATATTATCAACAATGTTGTAATGAAAAAAGTAAATTGCAGGGAACTAGAGTAGAATCTGTTGTGTGTATGGCTATCACTATAGATAGGGGTGGTGTATTGGAAAAGGCAAGAGATACCCAAGGAGATAGGGAATGGTATCAGCAATGGCTCCTTGTCCAAATAAGCCATGGATTACAGGGTTAACCTCCAAGGTCTTTGCCTGCAGCAGGAACACAGCTGCAGGCTGATGAGGGCCCTGGCTAGGAAGGGTGATTAGCACAGGTGCAGATGGGTGTGGCTGATGAAATAAAGCCTTCCCAGCAACAGACACCGATTGGCCTGCCTCAGTATAAAGTTGGAGGCAGGAGCTGTAGTAAGTGAGCACCAGGTAGGTGTGGCACCAGGCAGGTGTAGGAAGGAAAGTGGCTGTGGATTGATTGATTGATTGATTGATTGATTGATTGATTGACTGACGGATTGCTGGATGGACTGACTGACTGACTGACAGGAGGACTGTTGGATGGACTGACTGAAGGACTGTTAAATGACTGGATAAGGTAAGGTTTTTGTGGGGAATAACTTTGGGGAACTGTTGTATGGCTGCCACGCCCCTGGAGCAACCAAGTGGAGGAGGCAGTTGTGGCTTAGGCAAGCTGACTGCCTATTGCTTGTTGGTGGTGTTTGTTGGTGCTAAATTAGGGTATTTTGAGCTAAGCTGGTGATGAGGGCAGTCTGGAGAAGGCTGGCCAGCCAGTGATTCCAAGCAAAACTGCTGGAAGAGAGGAGGCCCAGTGCGTGAATGAACCCCCTCCCTCTTGCCTGCTGCTCTGGAGGGGAAACTAGTTAGCCTAGTGTGGGCATCACGGCCCTTGGGGAGGCCCAGCAGGGAATTTGGCAGAACAGGTGGGGTTTTTTTTGTTGAAAACCACCTTTTGGGTGTTAACAACTGCCTTTTGGCAGTTAAAATATCTGAAAAAAAACTCACAAATACCACATTTTGGTGTTTAAGCTATTTTCCAGAAATTAAAATAGATGACTTTTCCTATTAGAAATAATACTGTGTCTTCATCTGCTGACACTATATCACCTGTGTCATCTACCTAGTACACTTTTAAAGCATTTAAAATTAATAAAAATGAGAACTTGGACTGAGAATGTAGAATAAAAACACACAACACTGCAATTTTGCTATTTTAATCAAGAAATTTTAGAAAAAATATCACCAACCCCCCACATCCCTAACTGTAGAACATGTAGCAAAGATTATGATTACAATTTGGTTAGTGCTTTTTCACATCAATCCTATGCATGCAGTACTCTGGCAGATTTCACCATCTGCCAATGCATCATGCGGACCACCATTGCCGCAGCTGCTTTGGTGGTAATCCGCTCACTGATGATAGCACAGCAACTGGTGGCTCTGCACCTTCAAGGTACTGGAGGCATCACGTTCAACACATTAAGCTTTGGCTGCACATCGTTACATTATACTATTAAATACTGATTAAAGGTGATTTTGCCCAAGTACAATTGGAAACATTTGAGAACAAGGGATTATTGCTTTCAATAATGCAAGTGCAAGTGCTAATTATTTTTGAACAGGTTAAACCTTCCTAGTTCCAAGTTGCCAACTGCAGTATATTTCATAATTGTTGTTGAGAATGATTTCTTTTTACCTTCAAAAGGAGTTTAGAATCCCCCCCCATTTGTATAAGAGTTATAATTTTCATGACAGAGCAGGGCATTTTTACCTCTTTAGCTGCACCTTTTACAGGTTTTGAAAAATAGCTCTGCTGTCCTGTTCAAATCAGCCAGCACTATTCACTGTTTCCCACTATTCTTCCATTACATTCCATGTCAAGCGCACTGTGCCTGCAAGTTCTGGAACACCAAAGGAGGAAGATCAAATATAAAAAAGAATTAGTAATCCAGCCTTAATTGGCTGGTGATTGTTTGTGCCAAAGAGAAGTACTTCAAAAACCTGTAAACGATTATAGGATTTATTCTGAATATAGATGTAATTGACTGGGGTTGGATCCAAAGGTGTCTTGTATGAGTGGCAACACACTGCTGCTCAGGCAAAACGATCCCCCAATTTCTGTCCATTCATCCTTTGCCCTGCAGCCCTTGCAGCCCCTCCCCCCAAAGGGATCCTCAAGAATGGATTTTGGGGAAGGACAAGAGCCCAAGCCGATGGTCAGTGCGCCCATTGGGCTTGGCCAGTGCTGTCTGTGGGTGCCATCAATTTGCCTTAAAGCACATTGTTGGCACCTGCAAGGAGGGAGCACTGGCACGGGCACAGCGCTGCACCACCGGCAGCAGGTGCTGACCCCCAGCACCGCTCGGCAGGTTGATCGATGCAGCAGCAGCCCCATTCCCTGGTGAGTGATATCGGGGTGGGGGTGAAGAGAGGGCAACAGGGAGAATCTGGCCTGCACAGGGGGTGGGATGTCATCAGGCTCTGCTTCCAGATCCTACTCTCCCCCCACCCCCGTGAGCCAGGTGGCCCAGCATGTGTCTCCTCGACTCTGCCTGTTCAATAGGGGACACAGAGCAGAGAAACCCATTGGTGCCACAGAGGCGTGACTGAGGAGGAGACCCTAGCAGCACCCATAGCGTCCTCTGGATGCAGCGGTGGCCATTTTGCCACCGCTGTTCTGCCAGGCGCCCCTGAAGATGGGATGGGGCGCTGAGTTGCATTGGTGGGAGCAAGAACAAGCCCAATCTGAGCCCCATTGCTGGCTGAAGTAGTGTGCATCTCCCCCCCCCCCAAATTATGTACATACACCCCACCAGCACTTCTTCATACACCCGCAGATAAGTAGCGGGGGGGGGACGACTCTGGTCGATTTGTTGTACCTCCAAACTGGACACCTGATGCAAGCATTTTGCGGACTTCAGGCTAAAGCTGGTCCAGAGTCAAACATTCCCATTGCAAGAATGGAATTCTGTTTGTGCTTCTCTGCTGGATCCAGTCATGCCTACATAGAGACTGAAGCATTTCTGCTTTACTCATAAAAATGTTAGCTGTCCACAACTGCTTAGAAATCTGTCTTAAAAACAAAACAAAAACTAGTCTATTTGCATTCATATATACAATGTGAAAATGTTAAATAATAAAAGCAGTCCTCCAAAGGCTCCCATATTTACATGGCAGTTATAATGGAGTCTGCATTTCCAAGATGATGCATATTCAGCTGTTACAATTCTGTAAAAGGGGACCCTATTGTCAAAACGTACAGTTTTCTTATTGGTAATTCCAGTGGCATCTGCACACTTTATAGGAAGAAGAGATTACTTAAGAATATATAAAGATATGCCAGCTACATCTAATCCCATACAACAGTGGTTCCCGAGCTGTGGGACCCACCAGTGGGCCGTGAGCCAATTTCAGGTGGGTCGCGAAGCACCTAGAACAGCCATATTGAAAGTATGGGTCGATGAGATGCTGGAAAGGAGGTGGTTGTGTGCTTGTTTTGCTTGTGTGAAGGTTGTAAATAGGTTTTTTTTTTCTTTCTGATTCACTTAGCTATTGGAAAATGGGTGTCACAATGATGACACCTCCAGGCATGACATCACATCTCGTGGGTTCCGGATAGATTGCCATTCTACAAAGTGGATCCTGGTGCTACAAAGTTTGAACCACTGCTATACAATCTTTTGTGTATTGATCAAATGAACTGTTCATTTTTGATCAGCTGTTCAAAAAATATGCATCACTGGTGAGCCACTGCATCCCTAGTGTTACATGACAGCTTCTCCTGTTACATCAGCTAGGAATATGATTCCCACCTCTTCCAGGAAGTAGCAATGCCTGGGAGTCCCTGACCCCAGACTGGAGTGAGTGAGAGACAGTAACCCCTGATCACATGATCCACATTCTATTGTCTGCTCTGACAATAGAATGGTTGATGCATGGGCTGGCAAGAGGCATGCTACAGCCCAACTGCCATGGCAACCAACAATTCTCTCTGGGGCCATCCAGATGCCAAAGAAGTTTCAATAAGTCAGAAGAAGGAAGGTTCTGAGCATTTCTGCCCAGGTAGAAGGGATAGGCATTGGTGCTTGACTCCCTTTCCTCAGGAACTGAGACCCAATTGGTGAGGATAAGAATTGCAGTAAGGAATGAACTGATGAACTGGAGCCACACACATGCATGCACATGTGCACGCATGTGCACCCACAAACAATACAGTTCATGAGGATTCATTCAGAAATTAAATGGAATGCTGGAGACTGTCGTTATCTGGTCCAAGGTGTGCTATGACAATGTAGGCTGTTTAAACCGAGAACCAATGAAAGTAGTTATAGAAGGTGGTCAGGGCTACTGCAAATGGGGCAGAGTAGGTTGTTCCTTGCCCCAGTGCTAGGCAGTGAGTGGGATTTAGTTGTAAAACTGCTACTGTTTAGCTGCCATGGGTTGCACTGTAGCTGTTGCATTGAAGTTGATCCAAGGGGATTTGATGACTAGATCTATCACTGCAATCTATTACTATTCTAAATTGCTATCATACATGCAGGTGTCTGAATAACAAAAAAATCCCCCCCCGTGTGTGTGTGTGTGTGTGTGTGCGTGCGTGCGTGCGTGCACGCACATGCACATATGCATACGATGAACAAAGACTCTATTCAAGCTGGGAGACATTTCATATCTCCAGCCCTTGACTTATTATATAGTTTTTGTCTAAACAATTTAGTCTTTAATATCAACCTGGCACAGCAGCATCCTTTACATGAAAAATCTTCCCTGAGATTCCCATTAACTTTGTGCTCTTCTTAATTTTCACGTGTGTTTTGTGGTCTTCTTATCTGTCCTGCACTAAAACAAATGGCTCATGCTGACAGAATCCATTGCAACTGTACAACATCAATCTCTCTCTCACCACTGTTGCTTCCAAATGCTATCTTTTAGTTATTAAACCTGTTTTCATATCTCATAATTGTAGCTATGAATCACAGTTCTTGCCATCTGTATCCGACCAACCGTATCCACGCAGCACATAAAGGACAGAAAGATAGCAGGTGTGATGGTTCTACTGAAGTGTTTTCATGCAGTGTGTTTTGTTAAACTGCTAATTTGCAATTTACCTAGTACGTGTTAGAATTTTCCCCGCACACAATATGCAACTACATTAAGGGCACAATCCTAACCTGGAGTTAGGCCAGCATGGTTAGGCCAGCAAAGTTTGGCCTGCACAAGGGACACCGTCAAGCACATTTGGACCACTCTCGGAGTCAGAGAGGCCAGCACACAGAGGTGCGCCATCCTCCCTGACTCCGAGAGTGGTCCAAACATGCTTTACGATGGCCCTTATGCTGGCCAAACTTTGCTGGCCTAACCATGCCGGCCTAACTCCAGGTTAGCATTGTGTTCTGAATAAATGAAACCCATCACTATGTGTAATGTCTGCATTAAGTAGATAAAGACTAAGATGAGAAGGCTAGTTTACTTACAGCACAGGGTTATGTATTTTTTTCTCAAAAATATGTCCCACTATCTCCAGTAGGGTTATTCTTAGTGTGCATAGAATTGCAGTCTTAGGGCCGGAAAAATTGGGCATAGTGCAGACAGGAAAAATTGGGCATGAGCTGACGAGCAGTGAGTGCACTGCTAGCCAGTGTTGCGTCCTTTGTGGGCAGGGTGGGAGAGCGTTCCTGGGCGGGAGGAGAGGTGGAGTGGGGGGTTGAATCAGCGGTGACTCTCACCACTGGTTCCTGATCTCGATGTAGGGCCATGGGGCTCAACATGGGACTGCCCTCACCTCTGTGCTGGCTAAATAGCCAGCACAGGTGAGTAGATCACTCGCCCACTCATGCCCTTACCATGGGGAAGTGTAATGACCATCCCCTTCTCCTGTGGAGGCTCCTGCAGCTGCCTGGCTGTAGTGAGATGCAGTGGTAGCTCCCTGGCTCTGGCTGCGCTCCCAGGTGGTCGGACAGTTCTTGATTGGGATGTTAGACAGCCACATGGGCAGCAGTGAGAACTACCAATATGCTGCTCTCAAGAAGGCCATAGACCAAGGGGAGTAGTGCTTACTGATTAGCATGCGTAGTTCCCTTCCTGCTCTCCAATTTCCCTTTTTACAGATTTATGAAGGAAAAGTGCATCACAAGTTGCAAGCCATGCTATATGCTTACCAGCTGTATGCATCCACTGGGTTTTAGAGGGAGCCTATCTCCAAATGCCAGATGCAAGGGAGCAGCAACAGGATGCCGGTATCCTGTTGTTTGTGGGCTCTCTGAAGCATCTGGTAGGCCACTGTGAAATGCAGAGAGCTGAACTAGATGGGACTTTGGCCTGATCCAGCAGGGCTGTCCTTAAACATCATCAACCTAGATTTGATGATGTCACTAAATGACCTGATTTGATGATGGGCGCAATCCTAACCTGGAGTTAGGCCAGCACAGTTAAGCCCGCAAAATGTGGCCAGCACAAGCGCCAGTAAAGCTTGTTTGGACCACTCTCGGAGTCAGAGGGGATGGCTCACGTCTGTGTTTTAGCCTCTCTGACTCTAAGAGTGGTCCAAACATACTTTACAATGCTCTTTGTGCTGGCCAAACTGTGCTGGCCTAACTCCAGGTTAGGATTGCGCCCGATGTCATTGAATGATGCAAACAGTTTTGGTTGGGGGCATGCCAATCTTAGTAGGAGGTTAGGACTCTATAAGTATTCAAAGCAATGCAAGTTTACTTATGGATGTCATATAATAGATCAGCCATTTTCAATCAAAAAAGGAAATACTTTTTTACCCAGCAGTAATTAAGCTAAGGAACTCCTTGCCATAGGAGATGGTGATGGCATCTGGCCTAGATGCTTTAAAAGGGGACTGGACAGATTTCTGGAGGAAAAGTCCATCATGGGCTACAGGCCATGACGGGTTGGGCAACCTCCTTACATAAATAGTAGGCTGCTTCAGAATGCCAGGTGCAAGGGAGTGGCAACAGGATGCAAGCATCTTGTTGTCTACTGAGCTCCCTGAGGCACCTGGTGGGCCACTGTGAGATACAGAAAGCTGGACTAGATGGGCCTTTGGCCTGATCCAACGGGGCTCTTCTTATGGTCTTATTAATCACTGTGCCGCAATGCACTGGTGTGCCACATGTGGTCCACAGGTGTGCCTCAGGAATTTGGGGAAGATCATTTATTAGTAGGGCCAATGCAGGATGTGAGCCCCCCCCCCATTGGCAGCATGGCGTGCCCCCCAGTACTTTTGAGGATTGCCAGAAGGAAGATGTATGGTAGTAAAGTATGTATGGGGGTAAATTTGGACAGATTGATTGGGCAATTCTTTCACAGATGGAATGATCTTGAATATTCTGAGTATCTTCTCTCAGCATGAAAAGGAACTGAAATTTTTCCATGTAAAGTGAGGCACTTCACTCCACTCCACTTTAGGTTATCCCTCGCAACTCTTTAGGCGCCCTTCCCAACTCACTGTGTGTGAATGCTTAAAGGTGGCTCATTTCAAGTTCATTTAAGCATGATAGTGACCACCAGGGATGATTATATGCTATTAGCATCCATTAATTCCTATTAAACAAAATGCCCAGTCGTTTAGTTCAAGGTGTTGGTAATTGTTCATTATGCTCGACTTTCACCCAGCTGGCAAAAACTCAGCTGTAAACCTATCCTTTTTACACAAAGTGCCCATTTAGGAAAGGTGCTCATTATAAATACGTAAAAGTTTCTGAACCTAAAAATAGCTACTCTTCTTCAATGTATATATGAAGCAAACATTTCAGGAGTTCTGAAGTGCTCTTGGTCTGGTGGTAGAAGGAAATCACCGCTCTTCAGTTCAGGTCTTGGAAGCCCCATCTGGAAGTGTGGCAACCACACCTAACATGGAAATCTGGCTATAGCCCTTCTTCATGGACTTGGACATCATTATCAGTCTTAGGTTACATTAATTTAAAACCCCATTTGATCCCCCACTACACTGTCACTCTAGCATGCAGCTGTGCCAAAAAGGCATTTGCTGCATGCTGCATGCTACTTCCCAAGGCAAACAGGAGGAAACCAACACACATTTTTACTCACTTCTATGTGAGCTTACAGGCTGCCTATGGCTCTCCTTGCTGGTTTCCAGTCATTTTTGGTTGGCAGACAGGAGATAAAAGGGGCTTGGAGGTTTTGGAAAGAGAGGATAAAGTCTGGCATGCACGACTGCTGCCAGAGCCACCCGCCCCTTCCCCATCCCAGCCGATTCCTCTCCCAACGTGCCTCGGGTGGCAGCGAACATGTATCAAGGTGAGAAGCAGACGGTATTGGTGGTAGCAGTGCCACTGATATCCTCTCTCCCTTCTCAGCCTTGATCCACCTACCCTGGTCCACTCGGACTTGTGCCAGCAAAGTAGTTTGTCCAGGTCCAAGTAGTTCCATCAGGACAGCAGCGGCTTTCCCCGGGGCAAAGGAACAAATGATACAATCCCGCAGGATGCAGAACATGCCCCTTTGGCACCACCGCATTGGCGCTGGGGGAACTAGGTAGGAGCGGGCTGCCCGTGTCCAAGTGTCCATTGTGATGGGTACACATAGGGCTGGCTTTGGAGAGCACCATCACAAATAAGCTGAAATGGTGGGTGGTAGTAGTAGTAGTAGTAGTAGTAGTAGTATTTGGTATTTATATACCGCCTTTCTTGGTCATCAGATTGCTCCTTTGACTTTAATTCAAGGCGGTTTACATAGGCAGGCATTTTCTAAACCGCAAGGTTTTTACAAATCACGAAGTTCTAATCTTTCAAGAAGAACTACATACAGATGACACTTTCATCGTCCAGTCCTTCTTTCTCGCCACACGATTGCCTTCTACTGGCTGATAATCTGCTTCTTTGCTCTCACCAAAGAACAGCTGGTCGCCCAGCACAACTCCCCCTCTCACAGGCAATTGAGACAGCTCAGATCTTATCAGCCGCATTCTCGAGGTCTGCCGCACATGGAAGCTTCCGGTGGTCTCAAACTAGCGACCTTCGGATCTTATCTTCGGGCAATTACTGTGGCTTTAACCCTCTCGACCAGACCTTCTGCCCGACCAGAGTAATCCTCCCCTCCACCGATTTTCAGGGTGCATGGATATAATGGTGATTGGGCAGCAGTGCCCCCCCAGTAGCAGCTAATGCCCTATCAGTTTCACAACCCACCAAAAATTGGGTTGTGACCCAATGGTGGGTCCCGACCCACAGTTTGGGAACCACTGCTCTAATTACATATGCAATAATACTGCAGGAACAAAAGAATAGAAGAAGACCCCTGCTGGATCTGGCCGAGGGCCCACTTAGTCCAGCGTCCTATTTCTCCCAGTGGCTAACCAGTTGCCCCTGGGAAGCCATTATGACAAGTCACTTCTGATAGGCTTGCACTCCATGAATTCATCTAATGCCCTGTAAAGCCATCAAACCTACTGGCTATTGCAGTGATGGTGAAACTTTGGAGCTCAGTGTGTCAAAACTCAGGAAAATGCTGAACTTGACTCTGCTGGTGTGTCAACGCCCCCTTCCAAACAAAAGACAAACAATTCTTTATATTCATTTATTTAAGGAAAACATACAGTTTAATCATGTGTGATGCTATGTATTATATAAAGAAACATTAACTAATTACAAAAATGAAAAATGAGTAAAATAAACTCAGTTTTTGTCATGCACTAGTGAATGCTGGTGTGTCACCCCAAACGTTGTGTCACAGGTTCGCCATCGCTGGGCTATTGTCACGACTTATGGTAGCCAATTCCATAGATTTATTGTGTACTGTGTGAAGAAGTACTTCCATTTGTGAACATTACTGCAACCTGTGCTACAGGAAACTACCTGAAGCTACACTTGCTGTCAGCTGATGGCTGAAATATCCTGTTGCAACTTCTTGATTCCCAGACAAGAGTTCTGCCTGAAGCCTGGTTCCCCATGGACTGTTCACACATAAGTCTTAACCTTTTGGCTTGCTGCTTGGCTATTCCTCATTCTCTTGACCAAATTACTTTCTAGCATTAATCCATCATATTCAATCTCTCCTTACACCGGTTGTCTGTTCAATATTGTGTGTTTGGGGGGGGGGAGCAGTCCAGGGCTCGGATTTAAATTTAACTCTTTGTAATCTGAAATCCTGATGCTGCCCCACTGCATGCTAGATTTTCCCCTAAATTCTTTGTGCATTCAGCTACAACTGTTCCCGCCCTGCTTTCATGCTAGCACTGCAGCTACAGCTACCATGGTGCCCAGTGGCATTCGCAGAGGGGGGCAGGGTGCTACATTTTTCAGGTGCCTGAACACCCATGTAAAGCAGCCCCTCCCCCTTGTCTTTGGAGCCATTCGTGGTTACTAGAGCAAAGTGGATACACTGTGAGATACAGGAAGCTGGACTAGATGGGCCTTTGGCCTGATCCAGCAGGGCTCTTCTTATGTTCTTATGGAGTTGTCTCCTCCACTTTGCTCTCGCAGTGGCAAATGGCTCTGAAGGCTGCTGCTTCAGGAGAGGCTGCTTTACATAGGCATCCAGGAACCTGAAAAAGCATTCTGACCCCTGCAGAATGCCACTGATGGGACCTCTGAAGTGGGCTTTCCCAATACCACCCTAAAAGTTTTTTTGTAGGGCTGAAATGAAATGCCCCCACAGGTTCACTATCCATTTCAGTGCTCCCCCACTTGTCCTCCGTGTCTGATGTTTTTCCCCATTTGTGCAAGAGGCTTGTGGCCCACAAACAGGTGCTCAGCAAAGAAGAGACTGAAGTGCAGCCTCTCCCTTGGACAGAGATCTCAGGGGATGTGGTGGATCCTTGGTTTCTTCACATTTTCACATCAGCTCACATGGACCTTGGTCTCGTCTTTGCAATATTGTTGATCATTCAAAACAACAGCGACATGTTCTGCAAGATACACTGTAAGAAGAAGAAGAAGAAGAAGGCTGCAAGAGGGAAGCAAGTGACAGCCACCACCCTCTTTCACGGCATTCACAGAGAGCCACTACCCTCATAGCCAGCGTCGTCATCAGCAAATGAACTCCCAGAATGCTGGGAGGGACGAGGGCGGGACTTTTGCATGATTGGCAGCCTGCCCGTGTCGTTCCGCAGCTGCCCTGGCCTCGAGGGGGGGCTGCCCTGGTTGGCACGGCCCCCCGATGCTTGCCCAGCACCCAGCGCCCCCCCCCACCTGTCTCCCCTGGCGAGCAGGCACCCCTCGAGGCCAGGGCAGCCACGGAACGAAACGGGCGGGCAGCCAATCACGGCAAAGCCCCGTGTAAGTCCCTCCCAGTGTTCCGGGAGTTCATTTGCGGATGACGACGCTGCTCATAGCTACCCCAACTTTAGTTCCACTGCTTTCCTTGTAGGGGTGGGGGGGTATGACATGATAGAAACATTGGGCCTGCCATATTTTGGTCATCATCAGCTGACTAAAAGAATAGGGTGGTATTGGGCAAGCTCACTTCAGAGGTCCCAGACCACTGGGAGCCTGTCCTGCCCAGCAGCTCTGTACACAGCTCTGTATTTTTAATGGTAACTGAGCTAGGTGCTATGCGACCGATCTGAAATTTGTTTGCAACCAAATAGGTAGGTCAACCAACCAACCAACCAACCAACCAACCAACCAACCAACCAACCAACCAACCAACCAACCAACCAACAGTATTTATATACTGCTTTTCAACGCAAAGTTCACCAAGCGGTTTACAGGCAAATAGTAATAATAAGGTTAAGTGGCTCCCTGTCCCAAAGGGCTCACAATCTAAAAAAAAAAAATGCAGAACACCACCAGCAACAGCCCCGAGAAAAGATACTGCACAGGGGTGAAGAGGAACAATTACTCTCCCCCTGCTAAATATAGGAGGAACACCACTTGAAAAAGTGCCTCTGTCCCGGTTAGCAGGGGTCCTGAACCATAGTTTGAGAAACCCTGGTGTAGACTATCCTGCAAGGTGCTACACACACATCATGGCCCATAGGGGCTTGCCCTCTGCGGAATTCATGCTCACTGCAGCAGCTGAAGGGGCCCCTGCTTACGAATGATGTGTTCTGCAGATATGATCTGCAGATCTTTTTTTCTTGAGATTACCTCTGCAATGTATCATATACAAAAAAGCATTTGGGTTACCCTTTGATGCACTTACTGCTCCTGAATCGGAAAAGAACCCTTGCTCTCTGGCAATAAACCAATGTGTCATGTGGGAAGGGAAGGAGGGGTTCACCATTTTTACTCCAAATTCCCTGGAATAACACTAATTCTAGAGGAGTCTGGCTGGGGGTGGGTGGACTTGTTTAGGTTATAAACTAGATTTCTTAAAAGAGAGGGGGAAAGAATACCTCAGTTGTTGCTACTTTGATAAGAACCCACAAAACTATTCATTGAATGTCTTGGCCTCCTTTCGGAAAATGCCCCATTTTAGGGTGCAACTGTGTCTCTTGTGAACTTTCAGTTTATGACCCATATTTTGGCATGCCCTCTATGGCGGCATATCACTTGCTGAAATTGTGAAAGGACTCTTGAATTGCAGAGAGAGCTGGCCTACCCCTTGCATAAAGAATCCCCCCTTTCGTGTGTAATATAGACTGTTCATATTAGTGAAACTTGTTCTAGATAAAGCTGACCTAGATAGCTCCATTCCGACTCCACTCACGTATGACTATTAATCATCTTTATTGCCAAGTGCTAAATGCAGATCTATGAATCATCTTGAATTAAAGAAGATCAGATTAAAAGCATTTCCCCATTACCTGGACCACATCTTTCGGAGGGTCAGAGATGTCCAGGGCATTGCAAACCTAATAAGAGAGAATGTACTTTAGCTCACCTCTCTGCTTTTTGTCTCCAGTAAACTGCAGGAGATGAAGGAAAGCTGTGCTCGCCAAGCATCACCCCGCACCCCCCAGAAATGAACACACAAGACCAGGACTTGGACTAACAGGGCCATTTTATTAACTATTTTACAACGTTTATAACTTGCAGCTGAGCAACTGAAAAACCCCAAGCATGCGGGACTTTGGGGAAACTGCTGTAGCCGTCTTCCTCCCCAGGTGATCCGGATGATCAATGGGCGTAAAACCACCTGACTCCGGACTCCAGCTTCTTGCGTCAATCTGAGTCCATCATCGCCGACCCGAGGGTTGAGGCAACATGACCGTGCCGGCTCACCCCGGCCTGAGCCCAAGGGTAGCCATTGCTAATCCGGTCAGGGTATGGCCCACCTGCCTCACCGAGCTCGATAAGCAACTTATGAGCAGCCCGGTCCGATCCCCAACCATGTTGCCTCAGAATGGACGCCAATGCAGAGACCTACCTGCCTACCCCCTGCACGCTACCTGCCACACAGTGGGGACAGCCTAGAGCTTGTCCCCAACCGCCCCAAACCAAACCAACAACCAGTTACAGATGTATTCCCGGGTGGGCAATAATTCCCCCACCATGCCGGGAGACCACCCGCCCCAAGTAGTCATTGATCTTTCGCTTGGCATGATCGATCTTGGCCAGCGAAATCACCCCCCTCCAAACCCTGCGTGGCAGCAGCTTGGACCACAAAATTGCAATCCCTGGGACCATCTGCAAGATGGTATCAATATCCCTACAGGCCTGTATCCTCAACACCACAGTCAGTGTCCGAACTAGGTCATTACCACCCAGGTGAATAACCAGAACTTGGGGCGGTGGATGGTCCCTGATGTATGCACAAAAAAGGGGGAGAAGCTGCCCCCAGCGCATCCCTCTCCAACCCAGTAGATCATGGCAGAACCCCCCAGTCCCAACTGAGTGCCAAAACTACTGGAACTCACCCTCTTGCGGGCCCTAAAGATGGAGTGTCCCAGGACAAGGACTGCCACCTGGCCCAGCCTTGAAACACCTGTCAATAAAAACAAGAACATGAGAACAGAACAAGAACTGAAACAGCTTCACAAACCAAGGCCCATCCCAACCGCGGATATAGGCTTTGAAAACATCAGACCTCCAGCAGCCAATGTGCAAAGTTACATCAGGGGACAACCCCAAATGCACTGCTAAGGATGTGGCCCCAATCCGAAGGGAATGAAGGCCATAATCTGACATGGGCAGGCCCAGGGCCACCAGGGCCCTGCGAAAGACAAACCTAAACTGTGAAAGGGTAAGGACCCAGCCAAGACTTCACTTGGCTGGAAAGCCCCAAAAAACATAATAGCACAGGCAGCTCAAAACAGCACAGACTCATATGGCAAGTCACAGATCCGCTCAAACTGCCCATGCAAACCCCTTAATATTGCCAATGTTACAGGCCTCCTATGGTCCGGAACGGGGGGGGACTCCCTCCTAAAACCTTCTAACATTTTTCAAAAAAGGAAAATTAGCGCCTGGGTCAGGCCACCCCTGCACCATCAATCAGAAGGAGAGCGCTGCAACGTAGATGGCCACTGACCGTGGGGCCAAGCCTCTGTCCTTGAGAAAAAGTAAAAACTGCATAACCTGCTCAACAGGAACAGGCTCCTTCACCTGCAAGGATTCCTTGTCTCTGAAGTTGAGAAACTCATGGACCTTGGCCTTGTAACTTGACTTGGTGGACAGGGCTAGTGCTGACCATATGACGTTCCGGGCCCTACGGAACCAAGGTTCTACAGTTCCTGGGGCATAGGGTCGGGTTCTTTCCTGGCTGCAAGTGCCACTTGCCAAAAATGCTCCTCCTGAAAACAAGAGAGAGCGTGTTGGCAATGACATACTGCAAACAGGGAATGTGCCTTGCAACAAACAACATATTAATGCGAAGGCACTGCAAAACAAAGGCCCTCACGAACCTCATCACCCGAGGGGACTTGGATGTCTGCTGATTCAGCACACTCACAACAGCCAGGTTATTGCACCAAAAGTGATCCGTGCTGTTGGAGAATTCTGAAGACCAAATATGGGCTGCAACTACTATCGGAAACAATTCCAAAAATGTTAAGTCAGTAGTCAGCCTCCTGGAAAACCAGTTGGCTGGCCATGGGGCGGCACACCAGCGCCCCCTGAAGTCTATGCCAAAACCGTAACCACTGGCTGCATCAGAATGTACTTGTAGCTCTGCTTCCAAAAGCTGTAGCAAACGCCAAAAGGACACCCCGTTAAACTGAGTCAAGAACTCCTGCCACATGCGTAAATCTGCCCGCATGCCCGAGGAGACCCTCAACTGGTGGTAAGGCTTTTTAAGGCCCTTCATAGTGTCAAATAAGCGACACAGGAAGGCCCACCCTGGGGTGACCACCTGGCATGCAAAATTTAAGTGCCCCACCAAAACCTGTAACTCATGAAGGGTTAACTTAGGGGACACAATAGCCTCACTGATGAACTCCCTCAATTTACTATCTGGCAGCCGGTTGCACTCCTTGACTGAGTCCAGCTCTACTTCCAAGAAAGTTAACATAGAGGCCGGGATTTAACATAGAGGCCAAAGTTAACATAGTTAACATAGAGGCCAAAGGCATGCCAAGTTCCAAGCACAGGGCAGAAAAAACTGCAAGAAGGTGAAGGCAATGCTCACCTGCCTCCCCCATGAATAGGAAATCATCAAAGTAATGGGCAGTAGAACTCAGCCCAGACCTCGCCTGGAGAGCCCACTCGAGAAAAGAACTGAATTTCTCAAAAGCCGAGCAACTCACCGAGCATCCCATAGGTAAAGCCAGGTCAATATAGAACCCCCCCCCCCATCAAATTCAAACCCCAAGAGACAAAAATCTCTAGGATGAACCGGCAGCAACCAGAAGGCCAACTCAATGTTGGCTTCCGCCATAAGGATACCTCTGCCACATAAGTGCAGGATAGCTTTTGCCTCATCAAGCAAGGTATAGCACACTGAACAAAGATGATGGGGTATTCCCGAATGGACCGAACAGCCTCTGGGAAAAGAGAGGTGGTGGATTAACCTAAACTCACCTGGGGCCTTTTTGGGAACCACTACACCCCCAAAGGTGACACCTGCAGGTTGGGCAGGAGTGCGGATGAAAAAGGCCCCAGCACCCTCCCAGGCTGGACCTCTTTAGCAATTTTCTGTCTCACCACCTCTTCCAAACCCACTACAGAGTGCAGACTCTTAGCTCTGGTGGGAGTGGAAGGAGTAGGCACCGGGATCCGAAATCCCTCAGAAAACCCTCTCGCTAGATAAGAGGCAGCTTCCTTGTCAGGATACTGCTGCAATAAAGACAGAAGGGGCGCTAGCTTAATCGGCATTGGGCCCCTTGAAAGCAGGCCCAGGGGACTGTGGGCCTCCTCCTTTGTGCCCCACTCCTTGGAATTTTCCCCTCCCTCTAAAGGATGTAAGCTTGGGGCAACCAGAGACTGCGTGTTTGGCCCCGCAAAGCACGCAGGCATGGGAAAAGGAGCAGGAAGCCTTCCCACATTTTCCCATAGAATTGAACTCATAGCATGTACCGGGTGTGCCAGCACCTATCGCGCTGGTAGCAACCTGGCCCTGAGGGGTGGCGTTGCATGCAATAATGTGACTGCTATCTGAATGGTCACCCCCCCCCCCAAGGCTCTGGATGGCACAACCATTTGCATCCATAGCTCCCATTGCAAGATGCGCCAATCCAGACCAATCCCATTGGTCATGCGCCAAACTAAGACGAAAGTGCTAATCATAATTCAGTCAAACACGACCTGCATGCTCTCTAAATGCCCTATGTATGGTATCCATGTATATGATCAGTGCCGTCGCCTTACCAGGCTGCATCTGCAGCAGCACTGTCATATGAATGGAATACTCATACAACCAGGGGGTGAAGTTTTTGTCAATTTTTCGTTTCTTCACCGTTTCCTGGTCTTTAATGGGGTCCCCTACCCTGGGGACTAGGTCAAGTTCCATGTGCAGCAGGCTGAACACGTCCACGAACTCCCCTCTCCATATCTTTTCCTTCACCAAGAGGGCCAAATGCCTTCCCAAAGGGAGGGCAATGGACCCATTCGACAAAGGAGGGGGGGGTTCAGCTGCCAGCCGTTGTTAGGGCTGTGGTGGATAGGGGAAAGGGGCCCCCAATACCCCAAAGGTGGTAGTGGCGTGGGCAGCTGGGGCTGCCCCAGCACCTGCACCGGCCAAGGCAAAATCGGAGTAGTGGTCCCCGAAACAACCCCAGTGGAGCTGGAGCCAGGGGCAAAGCCCTGCATAGGTCCCTGCAGGGGAGCCCTGGGCGTTAGCCCAACCTTGAGCCCAATATTGACAAGGAGAGCCCTGCAGTGTAACTGGCTTACACACACCCTCCCTTTCATCCCACACTGCGGTGTATGATACGGAATCCCCAGAATGAACCTCACCTGGGGCTGCCACCCAGCTGCCTCCACGCCAGCAATGGTGACGGAGGGTGAAGCAGGGGCTGTTATAGCTCACCCCACCTGCCTGCTGAGCAAGCAGGTGTCCTGGAGGCCATGGAGTAAAGCTCTCCCAACACCAGGGAAACCCCAAACAGAGCCTCTGTGCCTGTAACGGCGCCAGAGGAAAAATGCCAGGGCTAAAATTAACTCGCCCCTGCTGCTGCTTCAAACAGAGGATAGTGCTCTGATCGCTGGCCATGAGGCAAGGGCCTAAAAATAGCCTTTCCTCCAACAGAGCTCCTTGCCTCCAACGGATGCTCAAAATGCCAGTCAGAGCCCGAATGAGGAGGGGGCAGAACTAGCGCAATATACAATTGCTTGCCTGCCCCCCGACTGGCTTCCCTCATTGGCCCCTTCAATCCCCACTCCTGCGTGCCCTGCGGGGTCAGGGCAAATGCGGCAGCATGCGTGGGGGCACGCAACCAGGCTTATATGTCACTTTGCATCTTCAGAGCAATTTTGAAGCATTCACTAATTAAACTGCCTATCACTCTGGGGAGATAAATTGAATATTATCATCTTCAGTTTTCAACTGAAAAGCTTGATGAGAGTTATTCGCAGAATCTTTCCCGAGGAAAATGTTTTGGTTCTGTAAAGGACAAAGTCTGAAATCCCACAAAGCTCATTTTGAGAACTTCCCCCCACCCCCACAGACATACAAGGACATCCTGTCTCTTCATGAGGAAATGCCTGGAAAATTGGAAATGAAAGTCATAGTAGAGAGTTCACTAAGGGTGCAATCCTAACCTGGAGTTAGGCTGGCACAGTTAGGCCAGCAAAGTTTGGCCAGCCCAAGGGCCACTGTAAAGCACATTTGGACCACTCTTGGCATCAGGGAGGATGGCATGTGTCTACATGCTGGCCTCTCTGACTCCCAGAATGGTCCAAATATACTTTATGGAGTCTCTTGTGCTGGCCAAACTGTGCTGGCCTAACTCCAGTTTAGGATTGTGCCTTTAAGATTTTTTTTTTCCAAACATCATGCTGTAAACATTTGTTTTATGGATGCTCTGGTAGTACTTCAAGTTGTGTGAAAACATTTCTGTCAACTCTTTTGTGCCTCTCCTCACATATCTAATTTTTCTGAGACATGTCAGTTCCAATCGCTTCCATTACGTCTCTGAAAGTAACAATTATTGAAATGTGTTTTGTCCTTTGCATAGACCCACATTATTTGATCCCTGTAAAATATGGTTGTTTTTCTTCTCAGAGATAGTGTGAGGTGGAGGAATAACGGGAAAACTTGATTGTAGGCTGACAGGAATTGGGAGATGTTCTCTTAACACTGTATTATGGCAGCTGGCTAATGACTTAATTAGATTGAGGTACATGGAAAGATATTCTTTTTCATTACATGAATGATAACGAGCGATCCCTGAGAACTCTGATGGGGGAGTTTTAGAAGTGTTAATCTAATCAATAAAAGTCGAAGGTCTAGAAGTGGTGCTCAATCTAAGCAGTCAAACCTTTCCAGAACATTGCCACTGAAATAAATATTTAGTGGCTCCACACTGAAGGTGCTATTGTTCTGACAGGATGAGTTTCATGCCTCATGGCACAAAAGTTATGAGATTTCAGTCAGTAATCAAAGAATAACTCCACATTTTTCACAGCAGAAAGACAGTGCTTCTTTTCTTACTGACACGTCTGTGATTAAATGAAACTTTTTTTGCTGGAGACAGAAAGAGTGAGAGGAAGAAGAAGGGGAAAATAAACTGCAACATGGCATTGCAAAACTTATTACCAAGTGAACTTGAAGTATAAGGCAAATGGATTCTGGCTGTGAAATGATATGTACAGTGGTATAGCACAGGTGGCTTTTAATTTGCATTTTTATGGCTGGTTGTAGGTTACCTAATTTTAACTATTACCAAGCTGGATTCTCCTTAGTTAGCAAATGCTTTGGAATAAGTTGCACTTCAGTGTTTCATTTCTGCCTGAAGTTAGAGTCCAATCCTAGGCATATCTACTCAGGAGTAAGTCCCATTATACTCAATGGGGCTTACTCCCAGGTTAGTGTGAATAAGATTGCAACCTTAGTTTTACTGACTTCATCAGAATGATTGGGACATATTGAAATCAAAATTTGGGCCAAATTAGGTGCAGATTATTTTTTTTTATTATTAAAAAAGAAGGCACCATATTTTAGAAGATAAAATAAATAAAATTCTCATCAAAAGGAAAGTTAATTCCTTTTTTACACTCATGTCAATAACTGCAGTGATTTATCTTCACTTCAACCATAAATAATTTTAGTAGGGAGTCTCTCCCTAGACATACTGTAATTTTGTTCTAGCAGTATAAATGGCCATGGATAGAGCTTTCAGAGCAATATTTCAGAAACAAGGTGCATTTGGGAGCTCTCAATAGAAAGCATTACTGATGTTCATGTGTTCATGAACATACTTCTCTCTCTCTCTCTCTCTCTCTCTCTCTCTCTCTCTCTCTCTCTCTCTCTCTCTCTCTGTGTGTGTGTGTGTGTGTGTGTGTGTGTGTCTGTGAAATTCACATTGCTGCTTCCTTACTAACTCTAGCATACCTGGCGGGGGGGTCCAGGGGGGTAACATGGATTCTGAGCACACACACACCCACAGCCACCCATCCCATTTTTAAATGAGAGCAAAGCCAGTACCCGGCTTTGCTCACATTTAAAGGGCGAGTGGAGCCTCCTCAGCCAACTGGCTCTAGGTCTGCCCCTGCCTATTCTCCCTACTGTGGGTCTTGTGGACAAAGCAACACATACAATTGGGGACCATAAAACACAAGTTTAGAAACTGTGCTCCAGGAAAAAAAAACCTGACTTAGCCAGAGTTCTCAGGATCAGTAACTTTTGGCCCACTTACCACCCCAGTCCAGCTGCTACTTGCTCTGGGGAGGACCAGCTCACCTGAACTATTGGGGGCTCTCCTCTTGGGGCAAATAGCAAATATAGTGGGAGGAAGGGGGGTTAATCTGAATAGAACCATGTGAGGAGCAATAGATTACTGTTCCCCTCTCCCGGGCCATAGCCCCAGTCTTGATCAGGACCCCCATGGCTACTGTTGCAGTTGTATAAATCAAGCAAGTCCAGAGTTGGCCCACCTATGAAGCTGGTTGAGGTGGTTGGTGGGAGCATTCACTTCCAGCTGCCCATTGTCCTCCCCTGTTACTCTTTCAAACCCCAGCCTTCCCAACCAATAGGGCGAGATGCTAGAGGTTGGGGAACCACACGGGCTACCTGAAATCCTCCAGAGGCCTAGGTGTGGGCTGGGAGGTTGGGAGACCCCTGCTATAGGCCACTCCCTGACCCTTCTGCTCCATTCCCCTCTTCCCTTTTATTTCCACTCCAGGGAAAACTCCAGGCGTGTGGTGAATAACAGTTTTGTTAAATTCCTGTGGTATCACAAAGCAGGGTCTTTCTTTTATTTTATGCATGGAATAATGCATGAGGAACACCCCTGCTAACTGGGCAAGAGGCACTTTTCCAAGTTGTGCTCCTCTTATATTTAGCAGGGGGAGAGGAATTGTCCCTCTTCACCCTGTGCAGCAGTGGTGGGATTCAGGGGGTTCGCCCAGGTTCTATAGAACCGGTTGTTAAATGGCCGGGCCCCACCCACTCGCTTACCTTGGCTGGCTTCGGTTTCTTTTTGGCTCCGGCTATGACGTCATAGAACCGGTTGTTAATTTATTTGAATCCCACCACTGCTGTGCAGTGTCTTTTCTAGTGGCTGTTGCTGGTGGGGTTCTGCATTTTTTAAAGATTGTGAGCCCTTTTGGGACAGGGGACCATTTAACTTTATTGTTACTATTTGTCTGTAAACCACTTTGTGAACTTTGTGTTGAAAAGCTGTATATAAATACTGTTTGATCGCTTGCTTGCTTGCTTGCTTGATAGCCTCATGGTGCTCTGGATATGTGCAATGCTCTGGATGTGTACCCTTGATAACTTTGGTAGAAAAAAATGACACATTAGTGCAATTTAAAGCAAATAAAAATCTTGACTCGACACGAAAATTTGCGTATCTTGAAAGAATGCACAAAAACATATATGCACACCTCTCAGGAAACAATTACAGATGAGACTTTATAGTAATTTCATTTCCTCAAGATAGCAATTTGTCTTCTAAATGGAGGGTAGCCTTGCAAAATTAGTTAGACATAAATTGCTGCTGTTTTAGCACCAACTGTCAAGTTTACATTTTTTTGGGTGCTTATTTGTTTAGAGGAAGTACTGCACTGCCAACCTGTTTGAAATTACCAAATGTGGGCATAAATGAAAACACATCTGTTAGGTGCAGCAAAAGCCCAAGCTCACTACAAGAAAAAAATAATATTATTGAAGTTGGGCACATTAAAAAAAAGCAAATGTAACTGAAAATATGATCCTTCACCAATTAAACATAGCTGCAAGTGAATCATGTTCAGAACTCTTGGTTCATTATTGTCAATTAACAACAATGGGATAGAAGTTGATTTTGTGAAGTGGCAAAACAATGCTGATTACCTTCTTGTCTTTTGTCGATGGAGACCAGAACATAAGAACATAAGAAGAGCCCCACTGGATCAGGACAAAGGCCCATCTAGTCCAGCATCCTGTATCTCACAGTGGTCCACCAGATGCCTCAGGGAGCACACAAGACATCTAGATACCTGCATCTCATTGCCACTCCCCTGCATCTGACAATTGCTGTAATATTGGAGTCATGATCAGAGATGGCCTGTCCATGCAGTCCGTTGAAGTGGTTGTCTCGAGTAGAAGACTGGTCGGGCGGCACCTATCTCTGCATATTTGCTTCCACTGCCCCTTGTCCTTCCACTCCCAGAAATGGGAAAGAAAGAAGGCAATAGAGAGGAAATGTGGAGGGCAAGAGTGAGAACATGGGAGAGTGGGAGGAGCAGAGTCTGGCACATCATCAGCATTATTGTGATTAATTATGATTCATTAATTAATTATGATTAATTATTATGATTAATTAATTAATTATGATGATTAAGGGGAGCTGCATTAGGCATGTAGTCTCAAATGTCAGGAAGTCTTGGGCTGACCCTGGCCATGATTGACAGCCTAATCTGATAGGAAGCCTTTCCCTCTGATCTTAGATACACAGACTTTGGCTGGTTATTCAGTGGTGAAAGGAAGTTACTCTGTACATGATCACAATGACTTTTGCCTTTTGATTTGTTGTTCACATGTTTCAGGGTGAATGTCTGGATTCAAAAACACAGGCTCCAATGCAAAGCATTAGTGAGATCCTTCAGAATGGAGATGCCAGGAATGGTGTCTGAGGGCCTTTTGCATGCAGAGCCTGAACTCTCCCCCCTGGTCAGAACTCTTGGCATGGGACCACCTTACTGGAGTCATTCTCCTGAATTCATTAGAGAACCGATCCAGAGCAAATGGTTTCAAGCTGTTGGCTTTGTTTCATTTAGCCCAAAAGCTAAATCCAGAATGGAATTAAGACTTATATTTAGGTCTGATGCTCACATAACATTTATCCTCTGCCAAAGACATCGATGGAAAACATTGCTTAAGTAGGAAAACTTCCCCAAGGAATTGGCAGTCAGTGTCTATACACTGGAGACATGAGCAGTCTTCACATGGTTATCATGCATATAGTCAACATGCATGGGGGACAACACAAGCATGGTGGCGTGCCCTGGCCCCCCTCTGCATGCCCACTTGGCCATCTGCATGCACAAGTGCAGGAA
>JAJKFI010022021.1:0-10699 GCA_029204185.1 Lerista edwardsae | reverse complement strand
GTGTGTGTGTGTGTGTGTGTGTGTGTGTGTGTGTGTGTGTGTGTGTGATATGCCCTCCTGCACTTCACAGTTTGCCACTACACCACTGGTCATCACACCAGAGACAAGTTACGCAGAAGGAAAAACGACTTCTGAGCCTAGAGATTTATAGGGTCTGGCGTTCAAGATTGGTCCTTGGAGTCAGCTAACCAAACATGCAAGACAGGTAACACAGCCCAGATGGCACACTCCAAATACAGAAGTAACTTTACCAGAGTCTGACTATAGGGAGCCCTGCTACAAGACACACATATTCCATAAGGCTTTATTGGCACTGTACAAAACCATGAGGTTTGAGATGAACAAGAGCCAGCCTAGCTCCAAACACAGTGCTGAAGCTGATACTGTCATTGTATCTGGCCCACGGAAGGCTGCAGATGTTGTGCACTGGTTATTTTTTTATTCACATTTCATCCAATGTGCAATGGGGGGGGGGAGACACCAAACCTCTGGCCTTCTCCTCCTGTTGCCCCCTTGTCTTTCCTCCAAGTTCCCAGGAATTGTTAGTCCTCAATCTCAGCTGTTGTGTTCTCATCTGAGCCTGTGCATCAGAGGGAATTATACATTGTGTTATATCCAAAAAGAGAGAATCCTGTGACTAAAGTCCACTGAAATGAATGGGTCTTATGGTGGACATGACTCACTTGTCTCATTGGTTCCAGTGGTGACCAGTCATTTCTTGCAGACGATCTATTAGTCCTTATTAACTTGTTCATTTGTTGTTGTTGTTGAGGGTTGGGTGTGAATGTTCTCACTACATAAAACCAGTGTCAGAGTGCTCATGCCCAATGCATTCTTGGAAAGAAAGAAAGAAAGAAAGAAAGAAAGAAAGAAAGAAAGCAAGCAAGCAAGCAAGCAAGCAAGCAAGCAAGCAAGCAAGCTATTATGGCTCTCCTTCTGGACCACTCCTCTATTTTGTGAGCTTTGGTTCTTTTGTCCTTGGGAGATGTATGTGCCTCTTCTGCTTTCTGGATCAAACATCTCTACTCAGCATTCTTAAATGCAAGTGAAAGACAGGGAAGTCATGTGGTTACTCCTCCCATTCAGGGGAATCAGGGATGGTTGCTTTGAGAGACCAAAATTGTGGCTTTCTAGAGGCCTGGGTTACCCCCTGAAGATTTACTTTTCCACAGGTGAAAGAAAAATGATGGGACTAAATCCCCCCACAATGTGCTTTAAAGCATGGCTTGAAGGCTCAAGCAATATTTTTTAACTATGTTTTAAAATCACTCAGCCATGAAAGTCTTAGAACAAACATACTAAGGGCACAATCCTAACCTGGAGTCAGGCTGGCACAGTTAGGGCAGCAAAGTTTGGCTGGCATAAGGGCCACCGTAAAGCATGTTTGGATCACTCTCAGAGTCAGCGAGGATGATGCATGCCTGTGTGCTGGCCTCTCTGACTCCGAGAGTGGTCCAAACATACAAAGCCACACTTTGCTGGCCTTATTGTGCCCAATTCCAGGTTAGGATTGTGCCCTTAGTATGTTTGTATCTTGCTAATAGCCAATTCAAATGCCATGAAACCAGCCCAGGCTGTGTTCTCCTAGTACCCAGGGTCGTAGACTCATGTTAACAAATGTCACTCACATTCAAAATATAAATAAAAAGCTTGTCGGGCAACATCTATACAAGAGGCCAGGGCTGGTCCTAGAGCAAGTGGCTCCCCCAAGTGAAGGGTTTGTGGTGTGTGTTTTGCACCCCTTCCATCAATTTTGGCATCCCTTATTGCATGTGTAGCCACTTCCGTGCCTTTTGATTTATCCCTAAAATGTAAGATGATAAATTCATTTCCTCAAATCTTATAGAAGTATTTTTACCAAAATCCCCACTTCTCCCAAGCCCCAAACCCCAGACAGTTGCTTGGGTCATCTGCCCCTAAATCCAACCCGTTTAGTGGCCATCACTATATTATATGGTGGTGAAATCCCTAAGTTAAACACTGCAAGAAGAAATATTTTCTTCTATTTGTCCTGACCCTCTTACCAATCAGTCATCAGAAGACCCTGAATTGAAGAGAAAGAATATTGTCACTATTCACTCTCAGCATAATATTCACGTTAGCTCTTTATGTCCGAGATATCCACCAGTCATTGGTTTTAATAGTCACAGCCTCTTAAGATGGTTTTGGTCCTTGAAAAGATTTTTCATCCCTTCCTAGTTTACCTTTAGCGTACCTGTTATGGTTCTACACTGTTTTGGTTCTTTTTTGGGAGATGGAATAATCAGAACTGCTTATTGGATTCCAAAGGTACAGTGTAGATTTATCTCATGTGTCCATCGTTTCAGCAAAAAACCTCCAGGGAGACTCTCAGACATGGCTGTGCTACCCAAAACAAATTGAAAACTGGCTGGATGAAGTTCCACCTGGGTCAGGATTCGGCAGCCCCAAACTGCCCAAGATAACTGTTTGTCTCAGGCAGCAGCACGGCAGCAGCAGGGTTGAAGCACTAAATCATTTAGATGCCATTACTGGTAGCAGTGAGAGAGCACTGAGACTTGACAGCTTTTGATCTATGGCAGTGTTCTTCAACCATGGGGACTCCAATGGGGTCATGAGCAGACATGTCATGTAGCAGGTACACGGGGGTATGCGAGTACCCATTCCTAGGATTAGGGCTGGCCCCGCCCATTCGCCCGCCCACTCGTTGACTCCATTGGTGCGCCGTTCCACCCACTGCAACGTTTGAGTTGCCTGCACATTCTCAGAGCCAGGCAGGCAGGCAGGCAGGCAGCGGAGCGAGGGAGACCGACGGCAGCAGCAGTGTGAGCAGGTAGGCTGCCTGGGGCTCCCTCCTGAGGAGGCACGGCGGTTCCTGGGGGGGAATCGGTAGCCCTCGCAGCAGCCCCAGGGAAGGCCTGGGACTCCTGGGCCGCTGCACAGCCTACCGAGGAGGCGCGGCGGTTTCTGGGGGCTGTTCCTGGGTTCCGGCTTTGACCTCACTTCCAATGGGTGGGCCCCGACACAAGTGCCAATCAAAACTGAGTACCTGTTGCTAAATCATTTAGATGCCATTACTGGTCACGAGGCCCCAGTTTTAGGGTGGCTGCAACTTATGGGAATAAAAAGGGTTGAAGACCACTGAACTAGAGCACCACCAGGTAAAGGGGGAGGCATCTGGTGTACCCTTTCAGGTACCAGGAGATGGTGTCCCAGTCATGCTCAGAGTCTTAGCAATTGTGCGATAATAGCTTTCACTAGTGCCAGGCTTCAGGGTAGCTTTTTCTATTCCAATAGAAATATTTCGCTACAATGAACAGTGCTGAGAGGGCATAAGGGGATGGGGAATGGGTAAATTGGGTTCCGGGAGGATGGCAAGATCGACAGTGGGTCCTGAGTCTCATACTTCATTTATTTATTATTTGTTGGGGTCGTGGAATGTAAAAGGTTGAAGACCATGGATCTACGGCATTTCCATAGCTTGTGTCTCTATCAGGGTGGTGTAACAGAGGAGGGGCCTTGTGGGTGTCCTGGACTTCATTATCTGGGTCCTGCAAGAAAACAAGTTGGTTCCTGCCCAGCTCACCTGCTGGGATTGGCTTGAAGGAGCTGTTTGAGTGCCCAATCCTACCTGTGTGGTAGTTAGATGGGTGCAGGCAGTTCCAGCCTTAGGAGCCAGGGCTGGCCTTAGGGCAATGTGACCAATTTGGCCAAATTGGGACCCGCACCGGGAAAACACCCACAACTACAGCCAGCACTTTGCTCTGTAGGTGATTCCACAGCATGAACTTTATACACATATCAAATTAGCACCTCTTCCTGACATCTTAGGCTGCAATGTGCAAAGGGGATTGGGGTGTATTTTGCTTTGTGTGAAAGGTTTAGGAACACTCAAACATTCAGTTTCCCCCTGCATTTGAAGGCAGGGTATTCAGCAAGGGATCGGTCATACGAGGCATATTATTGCTGTTAGGTTGCAGTCTTGGGCATAACTGCAAACAGCAAGGCCTGGACAAAAGTGCGTAGAATCTGGTTGTTAAGCCATGGAAACACATGTGAAGGGATGAGGAGTCAACGCAAAACCTGGATCTACTGCCACTGGGTAACCACCTTCCTTTGTTAACACTTCTCACAGCTTCTCCCATTCATTCATTCATTGAGAACTGGTAAGAACTGGTTATTGGTTACAAACCAATGACCCAGGAGGTCACTGGTGCAAATATTGACCCAGGCTTGAAAGTGCTCAGTAGCTTCAGGCATGCCACCATTTCTGGCTCAGCCAGCCATCTGAGGATAATGATACTGAACTACTTTATAGGCCAGGGATGGCGAACCTATGACATGCGTGTCAAAGGTGACACACCAGAAGGTCTGGGGTGACACACCAGCATTCACCAATTCATGACAAAAACTGAGTTTGTTTTTCCCATTTTTCATTTTTGTAATTATTTGATGTTTCTTCTATGTAATACATAGCACCACACTTGTTTGGACTGTATTTCTTGTTTAAATAAATCAATATAAATAATTGGTTTTCTTTTGTTTGGCAGGGGGTTGACACTCCAGCAGAGCCAAGAAGCATTTTCCTAAGTGTTGACACACTGAGCCCAAAAGGTTCGCCATCATTGTTATAGGCTTTTTATAAAGATCACTGAGATAGTGTGTGTGTGTGTGTGTGTGTGTGAAGACTAAGGTGCTATATAGATGCTAAGAATTCTTATTGAAGGACATTGCACTGCTTGCCTGCTTCTATTTGAGTAGATGACAACCAAGCCAAAATAGTGAGCTCACTGTAGTCTTCTAACATTCAAAGCATGAGATGTTCACTAATTAGGGAAGGCCATTTTTCACATGCTCAGAGGCACATTCCCTTTCAGCCAACCTACAGCAGTTGGGAGTTCAATGCTGCCAGCTTAAAATGGGAGGGTTGTGGTTGTTGAGATGAAGCAAACCATGTCCTCAAAATGAAGCTTCAATCACAACTCCAAGAGGAGAGTCTGGGGGTTATCTCAAAATTCAGATGAAAATGGACTTGCTCCATTGCTAAAAACCAGAGTTGGTCAGGTTGGTGAGAGTCCATGCCCATCAGAGGGCATACCATAAAGCCAAGCCATGAGTTCTCAGTACCCATTGCAGCAGTAGCACCCAATGAACCATCAGCCAGATTTAGGTGGGTTGCAAAGCACCTAGAGTAGCCATATTGAAAATATGGGAAGATGGGATGCTGCAAAGGTGGAGGGTTGTGTGGTTGTTTTGCTTCTGTCAAGGTTGTAACTAGGTTTTTTTCTTTCATTCTGATTCACTTTACTCTTGGAAAAGGGCTGATAAATAAGCCAATTTATTGCTGCATTCTCAGGAAAGCAGCAGGCTCTGTCATCACAGATGGCACTTCTGGTTGTGACATCACTTCTGGTGGATTCTGGACAGATTGTCATTCTAAAAAGTGGGTTCCAGTGTTAAAATGTTTGAGAACCACTGCTCTAAAGCATACCTATGGAACTGGCCTTTCTCATAGGGCTTTTCCCTATGGTCTCACCACTTCCTGACCCATTCAGTCAGTCTGCTTCCACGGTCTGCTACCCTCAATTGTAAAGCGGCTACCAAAATGCCCAACGAGTTGCTCTCACTGCACGGCTTAGCTCAATTACACAGGAAACCCAATAGCCACTTGGGAAATCCATAGAACCATAGATCAAACCATAGATCAGCTGAACCAGGATCAAACAGCCTGGGTACCCTTGGCAATGTTGCGTAAAATAGTAGGAAGTAATCCCACCCAGATTGTGTGTGTCGTATGAGTTATGCCTATTGTCCACTGCTCCTCTTGGATCACATGGCTTGAGTGCTTTAAGCTGCAAACACTTGACTCAACACAGCCATAACTGGGTACCCAGGAGGCAAACTCCAGGAAGAAGAAGATATGACGCATGCATAGACATGTAAAATGCTTTGGTTTCAGCATGCATTGAAGGAATTTTGGAAAGCAGTCATGTGCCCATGGAGACTTTGTTGCACAGCATTTAGCTGTGTTCTTATGCACCTTACTGTCATTTGATCAAGATCATGCTACCGCTGGATTATTAGACCAAAGGCCCATTTCTTCCAGCATCCTGTGTCTCATAGTAGTCCACCAGGACATTCAAGCATGAAAGTAATAGCCATCTCCCACTGTTGCATCCAGACAAAGGCATTTCGAGGTAGGCTACCCCTAAACAGGAAGGCTTAAATAAGGATCATGACTAATGGCCATTGATAGAGCTGTTCTCCCGATTTATAAAAGGCCACTAAGCTGAGAGACATCAGCACTTCTTCCAATGATTGGTTATTTAGTTCCTTGTTATGTATTGTGATCTAGTATAAGAGAAATCTCTATCCATTCCCTCTGTATTATTCAGCAGTGTATCAACCGCCACCTTTTCTTGTTTTTTGTTTGATGTTGATCTCACACCAAAATGCTCAAAATGCTCTTCATTGCAGGAAAGATGCTTGATCATCTTAGATGCTCAATCATCTTTGTTACTCCTTTCATGTTGATTGTAAGAATTGCATTCCTGGCTCAGTTAAAAGTCCATCTAGTATTCTGTGTTCTGGAGCATATAATAGTGCCTTTCACTATGTACAAAGACAGAAGTGAAGCTAACCGGCCCATCCATGAGGTCAATTAAGATGGTCGCCTCAGGCAGCTTTTTGATAAGGGATGCCAATCCACTGCATGCCTCCACTCCTTCTCCCACTCCCTGGCTTGGAAAAAGAAGAGGGGAACCAAGCAGAGAAAGAAATGTGGAGAAGAGGAGAATAATGGGCTTCTGTGTTGAAGCTCTATCCCAACACCCTCCCCTTCTCTATGCTTCTTGTTCAGTTCTGGCCCTTTTCAAATACAGTTTGCAGGTGGAGAGGAGGCTAGTACATCACCAGGTAAGGGAAGCTAGAGCTGGCATGTGCCAGGAGATGTTGAACTGACCATGGACATGATGGTCACCCTATGTTTGGTGCAAGGCCAGCCTTAGGGCCTTCATGGTCCTACTGGAAACATTTTTTTTTGCAGGGCTTCCTGTTCACAGCAAGGTCTGTAGAATCTTAGAGGTATAAATAACATTTATTATAGACTTACAGCCCAATCCTATGCACATTTACTCAGAAGTCCTATTATGTTCAATGGGGGCTATTCCCAGGAAAGTATGGATAGGATTGTAGCCTTTATATCTCTTTGATAGAATGGAAAGCAATCAAAATATGCCCATGAATAGAATTGCATGCACATAAGTCTACAAATTGCACAAACAAAGTACACAAGTATCTACAAGTACACAAACAAATTGTGTAGATTACCTTTGAAAAGTAAATAGTTCCAAAGCTATTTGTTTTTAGTGACTGTGAAATGACTTAGTAAAAATACTACTTGAGTCCTCTTAGAGGAAAAAGGAAGGGATAGAAATATGGTAAATAAACTAAATAAATAAATATTAATTTTATTTTTTGTTTAGGAAAAATTGAGTGTGGTCGTGTATATAAATTAGCCCAGCATGGAGGGCTCTTAGATGCAGAGCCCAATTGCGAGCAATTGGTCCAATTGACTTAAAGTCGGTCCTGGGCTGATGGAAGGCAGGACCATGAAGAGCCCAAAGAGAACAGCATCAATATTGTTAAGAAGCATCTTTAGAGGACAGTTGTGCAAAGGAATTGCTTTGCAATAATTATACCTGGTTCATCTTTGTTGACAACACCCTATGAGGCATCACTCATTACCGACAGGGCAACAGAGGGAGAATTACTTGTTCAAGACCATCTACAGAATTTGTGCCTGAGCACAGTTAGAACCCAAGTGTCCCCCATCTCCAAGTTTCTCCAGTCCACAAGTCTGGACTGGACAGATGACATACGTTACAGGTATTGAAATGTTGATAAGGAGATGCGATTGGCACAGTCTGTCCAGTGGCAATCCATTACACACACATCAGTACACTGGGCTCATGAACACGGCCCTCACTGCACACATTTGGTCATGTATGAATGGGGACATAGGGGCACGTTGTGCTTTTTTCCAATTTTATTTTGTATCCCATTTTTCGTCCAAAACAATCACAGCTGCCAAGCAGCTTACAAGGCAGAAACCGTTTAAGCAGCAAAAGGACAACAATTAATACAATGCAGTGGTTAAAAAAACAATGTCCATGATCAAAGAATGCAAAGCAGCCAAATACTGTCAGAGTCCGAGCCTATGCATGTCTACTCAGAAGTAAACCCCATTATAATCAATGATGCTTACTCTCACGTAAGTGTGGATCGGATTGTGGCCTCTGACATTTGCTTCATCTTGTTTGGTGATTGTTCTGCATTGGTAGTGGCTCCTGTGGGTTCTTTCCCAGTCCTACCTGAAGACACCAGAAATTGAACCTGGGACATTTCCCCATGCAAAGCAAGAGTCCTGTCCCTGAGCTAAATGGCTCCATGTCCACCATTACACCACAAAGCATTCCAGGTCAAGAATGTTTCAACGTTTTGCCTAAAGATGGCCAAAGAGACAGCCGGTCCCTAAGAAGTGAATTCCACAGATGAGAGTCTGCCTTTGCAAAAACGCAATGGGTCAGAGAGTGGGATGTCTGCACCACATCTATGCACATATGTGCAATTCCTACAATCCATTCTTTTTAGGCGAAGGAAGGATTTGTGGGAGTTGCACGTGCATGTATAGTCCAGAACACAATTGACAGCACATGCATGAAATGCGGATGGGGGAGGTTCGTTCATGCCATTGCCCCACAACATATAGATGATTAGCTGTGTGGTAAGGGTAAGAATCCTGGCTCATTACTGGACCAGTCTCTGCCTTCGACTCACCCCTTACACACACTGCAACTAGGAAGTAAAATTGTAGCACTAGTGTGAGTAGTGGGGGAAAGGGGGATTAGGAAGAGAAACAAAGGTGCCGGAAGGCTGCAGAAGTCTAGGGACTGGACAGAGGTTACCCGTGTCCCATGGCTTCATAGCTAATGGAGAGTTTAAAGGAAACTGAATAACTCAACCCTGGAAGACGGAAAAGGAAGGAATACGACAACTTCCTCCTTTGGAATCAGTTGGCCCATCTTCCCAGAGTTCCATGCGAAATCCATGGAGACTGTGCCCCACGTTGACGTCAATCAGCCTCGCTCCAGACCAGAGAAGGGGTCTCGTTCTCCGTCTCCTGCTCACATGTTGCCTCCCATGTGTGCAGGAGGCAGGCGGAG
This sequence comes from Lerista edwardsae, assembly GCA_029204185.1. NCBI lineage: Eukaryota > Metazoa > Chordata > Lepidosauria > Squamata > Scincidae > Lerista > Lerista edwardsae. The sequence goes on along the minus strand of JAJKFI010022021.1, from coordinate 1,496 downwards.
GCTCCAGATGGCCCGCCTCTGGCAACGGGACTCTCTGTTCTCCAGGTGAACCAAGCTGAGAAACAGCATCCTTCGACTCCCCCTGCAGTTCCTCCACAGGCAAGGAGCTCGAGGGCGCCCCTTGTGGCCTTCCAGCGATGCCATGGTACCACCACGGATGCTTTTTGGGGTAAGGGCTTTCTGATACGGGGGTTGGACAGACCCAGAAAGCCCAGACCGCAAAAAGACCCAGGGCAGACCCTTCTTCTCCGCGTCTTCTTTCCATGACTGTCGCCCAGTGGGGAAGAAGAACAGCTCGGGTCTGATGTCATCCCCAGACGCTCTGGACACACCTGTTGTGGTTTGCACTCTCTCTCTCTCTCCCCCACCCTTTGGAGCTCCCCCTCGTTTGCTGGTCTCTCCTTAAGGCTTGCAGACTCCCTTGCCGGTCCTGCGCCCGGACTCTCCAGCCCCGTTTCTCCTCCTGCCTGGCTTGGCTCAGAAGGGCATGAAGCTTCCTTCCTTAGCACACCCTACCCTGTTCCACCCAGGAAGGCAAAGCTCTCCGCCCCTTTTCTCCATGCGATGCGCCCCCCCTTGTGTCCTTCTAGGGAGCTCCCTGCTTCCACCGCCCACACAGCCAGCCACCATCAGTCTGTGGGTGGGGGAATCTCTCGCCAGTGTCCCCCTGAAGAAGATGCTTTCAAGCTTCTCTCCCCCCCCCCCGGTCGGGGGCGCGCGCTCTCACACACACACACACACACACACCTCTGCGGAAGCCCAGTGCCAAGCCCTTTCCAAAAGGCTTGATTAACCCCTTCTCAGCTGTCGGAGATTTCAGGATGCCCTCCTGCATCCCCTACCCAGCCAGCTACTACCACCCCTCACAGTACAGACCTCTTCCGAGGAAAGGACTGCCTGACTTTCCACCCTGTCAGATTCAACACTGACATGTTTGTCTAGTCTCCAGGCGAGGGTGTACCGGAGGGAAGATGGGTTCCTAAGTGCCATATGAGCCCCTACTATCCCCCCACCCTTGGATGTATTGATACTTTCCAGGAAAGACTTTATTGGACACCTGATAAAACTCTACACTGGCTGGCAGAGGTTGTGTGAATGCAGGAAATGCACACAAGGAAACACTAAGTAAGAAATGAGCACACATTGTCTGTCACTTGTATGTGTGCACATGCATACACATGTATTTTTGTACCTGAAGCCTAAAAGACATCCTCATCTCCTCTACACAACCCTACTTTATCATATTTCCCAATGCCATCCTTCCCCTGCTCACATGCACGTGCATGCGCACACATACAAACACACATACAAACACGTATGCAGGCCAAGGCACATTCAGACATGCATGCATATTTTCACACCATGGATGCACACATATACCATCACACTTCCTCATGCATGCAAAGAGACATATTCAGTGGCTCACACTTTTCCACAAACAATCTGTAACTCTCTCTCTCTCTCTCTCTCTCTCTCTCTCTCTCTCTCTCTCTCTC
>JAJKFI010022020.1:0-10706 GCA_029204185.1 Lerista edwardsae | reverse complement strand
GTGTGTGTGTGTGTGTGTGTGTGTGTGTGTGTGTGTGTGTGTGTGTGATATGCCCTCCTGCACTTCACAGTTTGCCACTACACCACTGGTCATCACACCAGAGACAAGTTACGCAGAAGGAAAAACGACTTCTGAGCCTAGAGATTTATAGGGTCTGGCGTTCAAGATTGGTCCTTGGAGTCAGCTAACCAAACATGCAAGACAGGTAACACAGCCCAGATGGCACACTCCAAATACAGAAGTAACTTTACCAGAGTCTGACTATAGGGAGCCCTGCTACAAGACACACATATTCCATAAGGCTTTATTGGCACTGTACAAAACCATGAGGTTTGAGATGAACAAGAGCCAGCCTAGCTCCAAACACAGTGCTGAAGCTGATACTGTCATTGTATCTGGCCCACGGAAGGCTGCAGATGTTGTGCACTGGTTATTTTTTTATTCACATTTCATCCAATGTGCAATGGGGGGGGGGAGACACCAAACCTCTGGCCTTCTCCTCCTGTTGCCCCCTTGTCTTTCCTCCAAGTTCCCAGGAATTGTTAGTCCTCAATCTCAGCTGTTGTGTTCTCATCTGAGCCTGTGCATCAGAGGGAATTATACATTGTGTTATATCCAAAAAGAGAGAATCCTGTGACTAAAGTCCACTGAAATGAATGGGTCTTATGGTGGACATGACTCACTTGTCTCATTGGTTCCAGTGGTGACCAGTCATTTCTTGCAGACGATCTATTAGTCCTTATTAACTTGTTCATTTGTTGTTGTTGTTGAGGGTTGGGTGTGAATGTTCTCACTACATAAAACCAGTGTCAGAGTGCTCATGCCCAATGCATTCTTGGAAAGAAAGAAAGAAAGAAAGAAAGAAAGAAAGAAAGAAAGCAAGCAAGCAAGCAAGCAAGCAAGCAAGCAAGCAAGCAAGCAAGCTATTATGGCTCTCCTTCTGGACCACTCCTCTATTTTGTGAGCTTTGGTTCTTTTGTCCTTGGGAGATGTATGTGCCTCTTCTGCTTTCTGGATCAAACATCTCTACTCAGCATTCTTAAATGCAAGTGAAAGACAGGGAAGTCATGTGGTTACTCCTCCCATTCAGGGGAATCAGGGATGGTTGCTTTGAGAGACCAAAATTGTGGCTTTCTAGAGGCCTGGGTTACCCCCTGAAGATTTACTTTTCCACAGGTGAAAGAAAAATGATGGGACTAAATCCCCCCACAATGTGCTTTAAAGCATGGCTTGAAGGCTCAAGCAATATTTTTTAACTATGTTTTAAAATCACTCAGCCATGAAAGTCTTAGAACAAACATACTAAGGGCACAATCCTAACCTGGAATTGGGCACAATAAGGCCAGCAAAGTGTGGCTTTGTATGTTTGGACCACTCTCGGAGTCAGAGAGGCCAGCACACAGGCATGCATCATCCTCGCTGACTCTGAGAGTGATCCAAACATGCTTTACGGTGGCCCTTATGCCAGCCAAACTTTGCTGCCCTAACTGTGCCAGCCTGACTCCAGGTTAGGATTGTGCCCTTAGTATGTTTGTATCTTGCTAATAGCCAATTCAAATGCCATGAAACCAGCCCAGGCTGTGTTCTCCTAGTACCCAGGGTCGTAGACTCATGTTAACAAATGTCACTCACATTCAAAATATAAATAAAAAGCTTGTCGGGCAACATCTATACAAGAGGCCAGGGCTGGTCCTAGAGCAAGTGGCTCCCCCAAGTGAAGGGTTTGTGGTGTGTGTTTTGCACCCCTTCCATCAATTTTGGCATCCCTTATTGCATGTGTAGCCACTTCCGTGCCTTTTGATTTATCCCTAAAATGTAAGATGATAAATTCATTTCCTCAAATCTTATAGAAGTATTTTTACCAAAATCCCCACTTCTCCCAAGCCCCAAACCCCAGACAGTTGCTTGGGTCATCTGCCCCTAAATCCAACCCGTTTAGTGGCCATCACTATATTATATGGTGGTGAAATCCCTAAGTTAAACACTGCAAGAAGAAATATTTTCTTCTATTTGTCCTGACCCTCTTACCAATCAGTCATCAGAAGACCCTGAATTGAAGAGAAAGAATATTGTCACTATTCACTCTCAGCATAATATTCACGTTAGCTCTTTATGTCCGAGATATCCACCAGTCATTGGTTTTAATAGTCACAGCCTCTTAAGATGGTTTTGGTCCTTGAAAAGATTTTTCATCCCTTCCTAGTTTACCTTTAGCGTACCTGTTATGGTTCTACACTGTTTTGGTTCTTTTTTGGGAGATGGAATAATCAGAACTGCTTATTGGATTCCAAAGGTACAGTGTAGATTTATCTCATGTGTCCATCGTTTCAGCAAAAAACCTCCAGGGAGACTCTCAGACATGGCTGTGCTACCCAAAACAAATTGAAAACTGGCTGGATGAAGTTCCACCTGGGTCAGGATTCGGCAGCCCCAAACTGCCCAAGATAACTGTTTGTCTCAGGCAGCAGCACGGCAGCAGCAGGGTTGAAGCACTAAATCATTTAGATGCCATTACTGGTAGCAGTGAGAGAGCACTGAGACTTGACAGCTTTTGATCTATGGCAGTGTTCTTCAACCATGGGGACTCCAATGGGGTCATGAGCAGACATGTCATGTAGCAGGTACACGGGGGTATGCGAGTACCCATTCCTAGGATTAGGGCTGGCCCCGCCCATTCGCCCGCCCACTCGTTGACTCCATTGGTGCGCCGTTCCACCCACTGCAACGTTTGAGTTGCCTGCACATTCTCAGAGCCAGGCAGGCAGGCAGGCAGGCAGCGGAGCGAGGGAGACCGACGGCAGCAGCAGTGTGAGCAGGTAGGCTGCCTGGGGCTCCCTCCTGAGGAGGCACGGCGGTTCCTGGGGGGGGAATCGGTAGCCCTCGCAGCAGCCCCAGGGAAGGCCTGGGACTCCTGGGCCGCTGCACAGCCTACCGAGGAGGCGCGGCGGTTTCTGGGGGCTGTTCCTGGGTTCCGGCTTTGACCTCACTTCCAATGGGTGGGCCCCGACACAAGTGCCAATCAAAACTGAGTACCTGTTGCTAAATCATTTAGATGCCATTACTGGTCACGAGGCCCCAGTTTTAGGGTGGCTGCAACTTATGGGAATAAAAAGGGTTGAAGACCACTGAACTAGAGCACCACCAGGTAAAGGGGGAGGCATCTGGTGTACCCTTTCAGGTACCAGGAGATGGTGTCCCAGTCATGCTCAGAGTCTTAGCAATTGTGCGATAATAGCTTTCACTAGTGCCAGGCTTCAGGGTAGCTTTTTCTATTCCAATAGAAATATTTCGCTACAATGAACAGTGCTGAGAGGGCATAAGGGGATGGGGAATGGGTAAATTGGGTTCCGGGAGGATGGCAAGATCGACAGTGGGTCCTGAGTCTCATACTTCATTTATTTATTATTTGTTGGGGTCGTGGAATGTAAAAGGTTGAAGACCATGGATCTACGGCATTTCCATAGCTTGTGTCTCTATCAGGGTGGTGTAACAGAGGAGGGGCCTTGTGGGTGTCCTGGACTTCATTATCTGGGTCCTGCAAGAAAACAAGTTGGTTCCTGCCCAGCTCACCTGCTGGGATTGGCTTGAAGGAGCTGTTTGAGTGCCCAATCCTACCTGTGTGGTAGTTAGATGGGTGCAGGCAGTTCCAGCCTTAGGAGCCAGGGCTGGCCTTAGGGCAATGTGACCAATTTGGCCAAATTGGGACCCGCACCGGGAAAACACCCACAACTACAGCCAGCACTTTGCTCTGTAGGTGATTCCACAGCATGAACTTTATACACATATCAAATTAGCACCTCTTCCTGACATCTTAGGCTGCAATGTGCAAAGGGGATTGGGGTGTATTTTGCTTTGTGTGAAAGGTTTAGGAACACTCAAACATTCAGTTTCCCCCTGCATTTGAAGGCAGGGTATTCAGCAAGGGATCGGTCATACGAGGCATATTATTGCTGTTAGGTTGCAGTCTTGGGCATAACTGCAAACAGCAAGGCCTGGACAAAAGTGCGTAGAATCTGGTTGTTAAGCCATGGAAACACATGTGAAGGGATGAGGAGTCAACGCAAAACCTGGATCTACTGCCACTGGGTAACCACCTTCCTTTGTTAACACTTCTCACAGCTTCTCCCATTCATTCATTCATTGAGAACTGGTAAGAACTGGTTATTGGTTACAAACCAATGACCCAGGAGGTCACTGGTGCAAATATTGACCCAGGCTTGAAAGTGCTCAGTAGCTTCAGGCATGCCACCATTTCTGGCTCAGCCAGCCATCTGAGGATAATGATACTGAACTACTTTATAGGCCAGGGATGGCGAACCTATGACATGCGTGTCAAAGGTGACACACCAGAAGGTCTGGGGTGACACACCAGCATTCACCAATTCATGACAAAAACTGAGTTTGTTTTTCCCATTTTTCATTTTTGTAATTATTTGATGTTTCTTCTATGTAATACATAGCACCACACTTGTTTGGACTGTATTTCTTGTTTAAATAAATCAATATAAATAATTGGTTTTCTTTTGTTTGGCAGGGGGTTGACACTCCAGCAGAGCCAAGAAGCATTTTCCTAAGTGTTGACACACTGAGCCCAAAAGGTTCGCCATCATTGTTATAGGCTTTTTATAAAGATCACTGAGATAGTGTGTGTGTGTGTGTGTGTGTGTGAAGACTAAGGTGCTATATAGATGCTAAGAATTCTTATTGAAGGACATTGCACTGCTTGCCTGCTTCTATTTGAGTAGATGACAACCAAGCCAAAATAGTGAGCTCACTGTAGTCTTCTAACATTCAAAGCATGAGATGTTCACTAATTAGGGAAGGCCATTTTTCACATGCTCAGAGGCACATTCCCTTTCAGCCAACCTACAGCAGTTGGGAGTTCAATGCTGCCAGCTTAAAATGGGAGGGTTGTGGTTGTTGAGATGAAGCAAACCATGTCCTCAAAATGAAGCTTCAATCACAACTCCAAGAGGAGAGTCTGGGGGTTATCTCAAAATTCAGATGAAAATGGACTTGCTCCATTGCTAAAAACCAGAGTTGGTCAGGTTGGTGAGAGTCCATGCCCATCAGAGGGCATACCATAAAGCCAAGCCATGAGTTCTCAGTACCCATTGCAGCAGTAGCACCCAATGAACCATCAGCCAGATTTAGGTGGGTTGCAAAGCACCTAGAGTAGCCATATTGAAAATATGGGAAGATGGGATGCTGCAAAGGTGGAGGGTTGTGTGGTTGTTTTGCTTCTGTCAAGGTTGTAACTAGGTTTTTTTCTTTCATTCTGATTCACTTTACTCTTGGAAAAGGGCTGATAAATAAGCCAATTTATTGCTGCATTCTCAGGAAAGCAGCAGGCTCTGTCATCACAGATGGCACTTCTGGTTGTGACATCACTTCTGGTGGATTCTGGACAGATTGTCATTCTAAAAAGTGGGTTCCAGTGTTAAAATGTTTGAGAACCACTGCTCTAAAGCATACCTATGGAACTGGCCTTTCTCATAGGGCTTTTCCCTATGGTCTCACCACTTCCTGACCCATTCAGTCAGTCTGCTTCCACGGTCTGCTACCCTCAATTGTAAAGCGGCTACCAAAATGCCCAACGAGTTGCTCTCACTGCACGGCTTAGCTCAATTACACAGGAAACCCAATAGCCACTTGGGAAATCCATAGAACCATAGATCAAACCATAGATCAGCTGAACCAGGATCAAACAGCCTGGGTACCCTTGGCAATGTTGCGTAAAATAGTAGGAAGTAATCCCACCCAGATTGTGTGTGTCGTATGAGTTATGCCTATTGTCCACTGCTCCTCTTGGATCACATGGCTTGAGTGCTTTAAGCTGCAAACACTTGACTCAACACAGCCATAACTGGGTACCCAGGAGGCAAACTCCAGGAAGAAGAAGATATGACGCATGCATAGACATGTAAAATGCTTTGGTTTCAGCATGCATTGAAGGAATTTTGGAAAGCAGTCATGTGCCCATGGAGACTTTGTTGCACAGCATTTAGCTGTGTTCTTATGCACCTTACTGTCATTTGATCAAGATCATGCTACCGCTGGATTATTAGACCAAAGGCCCATTTCTTCCAGCATCCTGTGTCTCATAGTAGTCCACCAGGACATTCAAGCATGAAAGTAATAGCCATCTCCCACTGTTGCATCCAGACAAAGGCATTTCGAGGTAGGCTACCCCTAAACAGGAAGGCTTAAATAAGGATCATGACTAATGGCCATTGATAGAGCTGTTCTCCCGATTTATAAAAGGCCACTAAGCTGAGAGACATCAGCACTTCTTCCAATGATTGGTTATTTAGTTCCTTGTTATGTATTGTGATCTAGTATAAGAGAAATCTCTATCCATTCCCTCTGTATTATTCAGCAGTGTATCAACCGCCACCTTTTCTTGTTTTTTGTTTGATGTTGATCTCACACCAAAATGCTCAAAATGCTCTTCATTGCAGGAAAGATGCTTGATCATCTTAGATGCTCAATCATCTTTGTTACTCCTTTCATGTTGATTGTAAGAATTGCATTCCTGGCTCAGTTAAAAGTCCATCTAGTATTCTGTGTTCTGGAGCATATAATAGTGCCTTTCACTATGTACAAAGACAGAAGTGAAGCTAACCGGCCCATCCATGAGGTCAATTAAGATGGTCGCCTCAGGCAGCTTTTTGATAAGGGATGCCAATCCACTGCATGCCTCCACTCCTTCTCCCACTCCCTGGCTTGGAAAAAGAAGAGGGGAACCAAGCAGAGAAAGAAATGTGGAGAAGAGGAGAATAATGGGCTTCTGTGTTGAAGCTCTATCCCAACACCCTCCCCTTCTCTATGCTTCTTGTTCAGTTCTGGCCCTTTTCAAATACAGTTTGCAGGTGGAGAGGAGGCTAGTACATCACCAGGTAAGGGAAGCTAGAGCTGGCATGTGCCAGGAGATGTTGAACTGACCATGGACATGATGGTCACCCTATGTTTGGTGCAAGGCCAGCCTTAGGGCCTTCATGGTCCTACTGGAAACATTTTTTTTTTGCAGGGCTTCCTGTTCACAGCAAGGTCTGTAGAATCTTAGAGGTATAAATAACATTTATTATAGACTTACAGCCCAATCCTATGCACATTTACTCAGAAGTCCTATTATGTTCAATGGGGGCTATTCCCAGGAAAGTATGGATAGGATTGTAGCCTTTATATCTCTTTGATAGAATGGAAAGCAATCAAAATATGCCCATGAATAGAATTGCATGCACATAAGTCTACAAATTGCACAAACAAAGTACACAAGTATCTACAAGTACACAAACAAATTGTGTAGATTACCTTTGAAAAGTAAATAGTTCCAAAGCTATTTGTTTTTAGTGACTGTGAAATGACTTAGTAAAAATACTACTTGAGTCCTCTTAGAGGAAAAAGGAAGGGATAGAAATATGGTAAATAAACTAAATAAATAAATATTAATTTTATTTTTTGTTTAGGAAAAATTGAGTGTGGTCGTGTATATAAATTAGCCCAGCATGGAGGGCTCTTAGATGCAGAGCCCAATTGCGAGCAATTGGTCCAATTGACTTAAAGTCGGTCCTGGGCTGATGGAAGGCAGGACCATGAAGAGCCCAAAGAGAACAGCATCAATATTGTTAAGAAGCATCTTTAGAGGACAGTTGTGCAAAGGAATTGCTTTGCAATAATTATACCTGGTTCATCTTTGTTGACAACACCCTATGAGGCATCACTCATTACCGACAGGGCAACAGAGGGAGAATTACTTGTTCAAGACCATCTACAGAATTTGTGCCTGAGCACAGTTAGAACCCAAGTGTCCCCCATCTCCAAGTTTCTCCAGTCCACAAGTCTGGACTGGACAGATGACATACGTTACAGGTATTGAAATGTTGATAAGGAGATGCGATTGGCACAGTCTGTCCAGTGGCAATCCATTACACACACATCAGTACACTGGGCTCATGAACACGGCCCTCACTGCACACATTTGGTCATGTATGAATGGGGACATAGGGGCACGTTGTGCTTTTTTCCAATTTTATTTTGTATCCCATTTTTCGTCCAAAACAATCACAGCTGCCAAGCAGCTTACAAGGCAGAAACCGTTTAAGCAGCAAAAGGACAACAATTAATACAATGCAGTGGTTAAAAAAACAATGTCCATGATCAAAGAATGCAAAGCAGCCAAATACTGTCAGAGTCCGAGCCTATGCATGTCTACTCAGAAGTAAACCCCATTATAATCAATGATGCTTACTCTCACGTAAGTGTGGATCGGATTGTGGCCTCTGACATTTGCTTCATCTTGTTTGGTGATTGTTCTGCATTGGTAGTGGCTCCTGTGGGTTCTTTCCCAGTCCTACCTGAAGACACCAGAAATTGAACCTGGGACATTTCCCCATGCAAAGCAAGAGTCCTGTCCCTGAGCTAAATGGCTCCATGTCCACCATTACACCACAAAGCATTCCAGGTCAAGAATGTTTCAACGTTTTGCCTAAAGATGGCCAAAGAGACAGCCGGTCCCTAAGAAGTGAATTCCACAGATGAGAGTCTGCCTTTGCAAAAACGCAATGGGTCAGAGAGTGGGATGTCTGCACCACATCTATGCACATATGTGCAATTCCTACAATCCATTCTTTTTAGGCGAAGGAAGGATTTGTGGGAGTTGCACGTGCATGTATAGTCCAGAACACAATTGACAGCACATGCATGAAATGCGGATGGGGGAGGTTCGTTCATGCCATTGCCCCACAACATATAGATGATTAGCTGTGTGGTAAGGGTAAGAATCCTGGCTCATTACTGGACCAGTCTCTGCCTTCGACTCACCCCTTACACACACTGCAACTAGGAAGTAAAATTGTAGCACTAGTGTGAGTAGTGGGGGAAAGGGGGATTAGGAAGAGAAACAAAGGTGCCGGAAGGCTGCAGAAGTCTAGGGACTGGACAGAGGTTACCCGTGTCCCATGGCTTCATAGCTAATGGAGAGTTTAAAGGAAACTGAATAACTCAACCCTGGAAGACGGAAAAGGAAGGAATACGACAACTTCCTCCTTTGGAATCAGTTGGCCCATCTTCCCAGAGTTCCATGCGAAATCCATGGAGACTGTGCCCCACGTTGACGTCAATCAGCCTCGCTCCAGACCAGAGAAGGGGTCTCGTTCTCCGTCTCCTGCTCACATGTTGCCTCCCATGTGTGCAGGAGGCAGGCGGAGGCTCCAGATGGCCCGCCTCTGGCAACGGGACTCTCTGTTCTCCAGGTGAACCAAGCTGAGAAACAGCATCCTTCGACTCCCCCTGCAGTTCCTCCACAGGCAAGGAGCTCGAGGGCGCCCCTTGTGGCCTTCCAGCGATGCCATGGTACCACCACGGATGCTTTTTGGGGTAAGGGCTTTCTGATACGGGGGTTGGACAGACCCAGAAAGCCCAGACCGCAAAAAGACCCAGGGCAGACCCTTCTTCTCCGCGTCTTCTTTCCATGACTGTCGCCCAGTGGGGAAGAAGAACAGCTCGGGTCTGATGTCATCCCCAGACGCTCTGGACACACCTGTTGTGGTTTGCACTCTCTCTCTCTCTCCCCCACCCTTTGGAGCTCCCCCTCGTTTGCTGGTCTCTCCTTAAGGCTTGCAGACTCCCTTGCCGGTCCTGCGCCCGGACTCTCCAGCCCCGTTTCTCCTCCTGCCTGGCTTGGCTCAGAAGGGCATGAAGCTTCCTTCCTTAGCACACCCTACCCTGTTCCACCCAGGAAGGCAAAGCTCTCCGCCCCTTTTCTCCATGCGATGCGCCCCCCCCTTGTGTCCTTCTAGGGAGCTCCCTGCTTCCACCGCCCACACAGCCAGCCACCATCAGTCTGTGGGTGGGGGAATCTCTCGCCAGTGTCCCCCTGAAGAAGATGCTTTCAAGCTTCTCTCCCCCCCCCCCGGTCGGGGGCGCGCGCTCTCACACACACACACACACACACACCTCTGCGGAAGCCCAGTGCCAAGCCCTTTCCAAAAGGCTTGATTAACCCCTTCTCAGCTGTCGGAGATTTCAGGATGCCCTCCTGCATCCCCTACCCAGCCAGCTACTACCACCCCTCACAGTACAGACCTCTTCCGAGGAAAGGACTGCCTGACTTTCCACCCTGTCAGATTCAACACTGACATGTTTGTCTAGTCTCCAGGCGAGGGTGTACCGGAGGGAAGATGGGTTCCTAAGTGCCATATGAGCCCCTACTATCCCCCCACCCTTGGATGTATTGATACTTTCCAGGAAAGACTTTATTGGACACCTGATAAAACTCTACACTGGCTGGCAGAGGTTGTGTGAATGCAGGAAATGCACACAAGGAAACACTAAGTAAGAAATGAGCACACATTGTCTGTCACTTGTATGTGTGCACATGCATACACATGTATTTTTGTACCTGAAGCCTAAAAGACATCCTCATCTCCTCTACACAACCCTACTTTATCATATTTCCCAATGCCATCCTTCCCCTGCTCACATGCACGTGCATGCGCACACATACAAACACACATACAAACACGTATGCAGGCCAAGGCACATTCAGACATGCATGCATATTTTCACACCATGGATGCACACATATACCATCACACTTCCTCATGCATGCAAAGAGACATATTCAGTGGCTCACACTTTTCCACAAACAATCTGTAACTCTCTCTCTCTCTCTCTCTCTCTCTCTCTCTCTCTCTCTCTCTCTC
>JAJKFI010022014.1:0-10006 GCA_029204185.1 Lerista edwardsae | reverse complement strand
TTTCCAAACTTGAAACAACTTGCTCGTGGATATGTCTCCATTTTTGGTACAATGTCTCTCTTTGAGCAAACATTTTCAAAAAAGTACTTGAAGTCAAAAAACAGAGCAAATTTATCAGATGCACACTTAAGGTCCATGCTAATAATTGGCTCATCAAGCTTGCAACCCCAGTTCAGCAAAATATTGCAATTGAAACATCAACTCCATCATTCGCATTAATCCTCTGCTTCATGTTTTTCTGTAAATGTCAAAATCCTCATGAGTTCTGATTCATATCATGCTGTATGTTCTGTATCATAGGCTGAGTACAAAAAAGATCAAAGTAAAGCTTATTCATTCATATTACTTTCATTTCTGATGTATTTATATATATTTACTTTCTGCTCCTCGACACTGATTCAGATAAATGATGTGCCCCTATGCTGAAAGTTTGGGACTCGAAATAGAGGGCTCTGCCTGCTGCCTCCTCTGGTACTTTAAACTGAGCGTAGGTCCTTTGCACAATGTGCAGGCTCCCTACTTGTTTCTTTTAGATCCAATGGGCGGAACTGAGGCAGCTCTGCCTGCTGCCTTCCCAGACTAAGTACCCACCACAGTACTTTGAAAATTGCTGCCATCTCTGCTCACACAAATGTTCTGAGCAGCTGCAGCCTGTGGGTTTAAGTGTTTGCAGGATCATAGCCACCGCAGCAGCGGCAGCACTTTACAAAGAACTCTGGTGGGGTGGTTCTGCCTCACTTGCCATACCTGCACTGCCCCGCTATCTTGTGTCTTTCCTATAGCATTCATAAATATTGAAGCTCTACTGGTGGTGCTCTAGTCTAGTAGTCTTCCACCTTGTTCGTTCCTGTAAGATGCTGAAACCCCACAACTAAAGCTTTGTGACCCATTGGGATCCTGACCCCAATCTTGAGGTTGAAGATTCACTGAATTCCTGGCCACCTTATATGTGTGACATCTGAACACGGGTGCGTTGCAAGATGAAGTTTGCCTGTTCGACAAAAAACTTGAACTTCGCAAGTAATTTTGTGTCAAAAGGTCTGGCATCTGTGTTCCCTCTATTATACATTTGTGTGAGAATGCTCATTTGCCAATCTCTGTTCCATGTAAGGGCCACTAAGCTTATTAAGCTAATGAAGATCTTCTTGTGGGCAGGGATTGGGGAGGACAGTCTGAACCATTTGCTCATGTTCTAAGTAAGGAAAGCACATTAACTTTGCATGTGTGAAGGCAGGAAAGAAATATTTTCAGTGATTCTTAGAATGTCAGAATTGGAGAAGGTCATCTAGTCCAACCCCCTGCTCATTACTGGTGATTACAGCATCCTTGATAGTTGGCCATCCAGCCTCAGCTAATACCAGGGGTGTTAAATTCATTTCATATAGGGAGCCAAATAGCATATGTGGCACCTGTTGAGGGCCAGAAGTGACATCATTGAACAGGAAGTGATATCATTAAGCAGAGGATGGTTCTCACAAGGAACTACATAGCTGCAAATGACAGAAGAGAAAATCATATTTTCAAATTATGAGGGAGCCAATTATTATGGGAGACCCAATTATAACTGGCTGCCTTTTCAACAGTGTTGTAGCTTATCAGCTGAGAGGTGCTCTATAAACTAATACCTCAGCAGAAGCAGCGCTGCTGAAACAGCAGGTCTGAGAGTGCCCAATTATAAATGAAGGGGAGACAAAGAGCTTCTAGGATGTGCAGGGGCGTTTCTACAGGGATGGCAAAGCTCTAAGTTTTGCAAGAAGCCTTACCTTGCAGTGGAAATCACTCCTCTCCTGCACCGTTTTAGCCAATCTTGGCGTTGCTTACTGGCTACAGCAGCAAGGGAGAGGAGGGATTTACATGACAGGGTAAGGCTTCTTGCAAAACTTAGAACTTTGCCATGCCTGTAGAAACACCTCTGAGGATGTGTGTGGCCTTACGTTTGACATCCGTGGCTTAGACTGTTGTGCAAACTTTACCATTCAGTTCTTTACTAGACTGAATCTACTACTGTCTACATACTACCTACTGCTGGAACCTGTTCCCTGCACTGCTTCTCTTTGCTTTATGACACTTCATTACATCTTTCTTAAATGAGCAGGCAACCCTGTGACATAAATTTAATAAATGCTTCTGCAAACTGTTGCTTTAGCAGCCTGTCAGACAGCCCAATCCTATCCAGCACTGGAGCCACAGTAAACACCCACTGCTGCATCCTGTGCTGGAATTGAGCAGCCTAGAGGTCTCCTCAGAGTAAGAGGACATTCATCCCCTTACCTCGAGTAAAGCCCAAGGCTCTGCCTCAAGTTTGCACCACTTGTTTCACTGAGGCAGACCTGTCGGGCTTTTGAGCCCGACACGGGGGATGGGATTAAGCAGTGGATACCAGTCCCCCTCCCAGGCTTGTCCCTCCCCCATTCTGTCCTCTCTGCCCCCCTTCCACTCAGGAACACCTCTGTCACATCATCCTGCCACTGCACTGCTCGGTGCTTACCTGCTGTTCTGCCAAATTCCCTGCTGGGTCTCCCCAAGGGCCCTGATGCCCACACTAGGCTAACTAGTTTCCACTTCAGAGCGGCCACAGAGATAGGCAAGAGGGAGGGGGTTCATTCACCCACTGGGCCTCCTCGCTTCCAGCAGCTTTGTTTGGGATCACCAGCTGGCCAGCCTCCTCCAGACTGCCCTCAAGTCCATGAGGGGACTTCTCTGGAGGGAAAAGTTTTCCTTCTGGAAAGGCCCATTTATCCATCTTCACATGCACTACCCTATTAAACAGCAACTGCCCATTGAACATGGAGATAACCTGAACAGCTTCAATCACTTGTTCAAAAGTCACCATGCCCATCCCTCAACTTTTACCATCCTTGTCTTTCAGGATGTCTGTGAGAACAACCACACCAGCCATGCTGCACACTTCCTTCAGCTTCTTCCAGCCAACTTTGTAATGCAGATTGGCCACAAATACTTTTCTTCCCAGTCTGCCAGCCTTCAGGGCATGGATAATCTTCTTGGGGATGTTAGGGTTATGGAGGATACCAGGAGGAATGTTGATTATCCCAGGGCCACCAGGCCCAGTCCCCACCCCTCATCATCAGATGCCACCATTTTCTCAGCCCCTCACTCCCCTCTGCTCTGTCCCTTTAACTCTGGCTGAGACTTGTACTTCAAGTCAGCCAGGTGCCCTGCTAGCACCTCATTAAGGCTTTTTGCCACCTTATCCCTTTCAGCATTTGCTAGAGCCTCAGCATATGCCAGATTCTCTTCCCTGAGGGTAAGAATTACCTTTTGCATCCTGCTATTTTCCTCCCTCAAGGCTTTTACCTCAGCATGCTCCCCACCAAACACACCAAGCCTCCACAGGAAAAGGATAACCTGCTTAATGACCCTCCCCATATACACTATTATCCAGAGTATAGCCCAAGCCATGCTTAAAGTGGACCATACATTCCAAAGTATGGAGGGGTGCTTCCTTCCTTCATGGTGAGTCCTATCACCTCCCATATCCACCAGAACTCCATTCTGCCTAATCTCTGACTAGATCCTATTGCAGAACTTCTAGGGGAAACTAAGTGCCCTGGGTTAGCACCCCACTCCTGGTACCAATTGTTCTGCCAAATTCCCTGCTGGGCCACCCCAAGGGCCCTAATGCCCACACTAGGCTAACTAGTTTCCCCACAGAGCGGCCTCAGAGATAGGCAAGAGGGAGGGGGTTCAGTCACCCACTGGGCCTCCTCTCTTTCAGCAGCTTTGTTTGGGATCACTGGCTGGCCAGCCTCCTCCAGACTCCCCTCATCACTGGCTTAGCTCCGAACTACCCTAAGTCTAGCACCAACAAACCCCACCACCAAACAATAGGCAGTCAGCTTGCCCAAGCCACAACTGCCTCCTTCACTTGGTGGCTCCAGGGGCGTGGCAGACATAACAACAATTCCCAAAAACAACCTTACCTTATCTAGTCCTTCAGCCAGTTCCTCAGTCCAGCCAGGACTCCATCAGTCCAGCACCTACCCAGGTACCTACCCAGCACCTACCTAGTCCTCATCCAGCACCTTCCCAGATACCATCTTCCAGCACCTATTCCAGAAGGGAAACGGCCCACAATCTCCATGCCCATTCCTCCGGGTCCCAGGTTACCCAGACCCTTGTTCAAGTGGTTTGCATGAATAGATACCCCTCCAGAGCAGCCCCAGCAGCTTCCTCAGGGACTTGAGGGCAGCAGCTTGGGGCTGAGACCAGAAATCAGGATGCAGAGGCATCAGGCATTGGAAGAAGCTGTGAGGAGTGAGGCCATGGGATGATCAGGAGATAAGAAAGGCAGCTGTGGTGCGGAACGAAAAACACCCGGACCAGGACAGCATTTTCTGTATGCCGGATCTGCCCCATGGGCAGGTTTGGCACCTACTGCCTTAGAGAGTCAGTAAGATGTGACTACCAGATGTTGTCCTATACTGATGTAGACCAGTGGTCTATTTAGCTCAGGATGCCGACCAGTAGTGGTTCTCCTTTCAGACAGGGGTCTTCTCCAGCCCTACCTAAAAGGATAATCTCTTTAGCCAATGAAATTATGTTTATTTATAAAATGCTTATAACACTTTTATCCCAATAAGGTGCCCAAGGCAGTGAGCCGTGAACACTTATAACAATCTAATGAATCATTGGAGTTCTACTATTTCCCAAAGCACTATACTTTCTAAAGGAAGGGAAAGTGGTCTCTGTTTAATTCTAGAAGAAAATGACCTAAGTGGAGATAATAATTTTATCACAGTTAGCAACACAATTTCTGGTAATTTGGCACCATTTTAACCTTTTATCACCTGCTGCACTAGTCTGTAGTTCATAGTCATTTCCAGCATAATTAGTTGCACTAACCTTCAGCATCTAAGCAGCGTTCGAACGTCATAGATAACTGGTAGGTATTCATCAGGATCTCAAGGAAATATTCCTCAGTATTTGAAAGTTTCTGGTCCAGAAATTAGTGGTTGCTCAAAGAAAGGATTCAAACTTTTGCCAAATCATAGGCGTTTAAGCTAGTTGATGAAACTAGGAGCACAATCCTAAACTGTGCTAGTGAGGCTGTCAGGCCTGTGCTTTATCTAAAGCTTTGGAGCACTGGGGAGCCTTCCTGGGGAAAGGGCACATTCACCCCAACCCCAGGAAAGGCTCCCGCCTTCCCTACGGATTCCTCGAATCTGTGCCTGCTGTATAGCAGGTGCAGAGCTGAGGAAGCTGCGCAGCCCGAATCGGGGCTGTGCGGCCTAGGGACAGAGTCTTGGATGTGGCCTACCGGCTGCATCCCAACCCCACTCCCTTCCCCAGGCCAGCATGCTTCCCAGCCCCCCACCCACCCCCTGCCCAGTTCCGCCCGCCCGCCCTCCCTCCGCCCAGAATCACTCATGCGCCAGCAACGTTCGGCTGGTGCACAAGCAGCGCAGTGGTGCCTCAGCCGCATTGGCGCTAGTGATGCTGGGGCGACGTAAGCGTGTAGCGTCGAACCAATGGCCATAGCAGCATTGAGCCCTAGGAGTAGTTTGTTCCAAAGATAATATAGCTCAAGCTAACTTAGTCCCCAACCATTTTAAAGAACATTGGCTTGGATCCAGAAAAACAGTGTTTTACACATGAAACAAGGCTTACCCTTCTCCTCATCCCACTGCATCCCCTTGCACCCTCTGAAAAAACATCCCCCCAGAATCAGAGGACAATCGGGGATGGTATAGGTTAGGACAGTAGTATTCAAACTTTTTATATAGGGACCTACTTTTAAAATGGAACTTATGTCGGGACCCACTGGAAGTGATGTCACAGCTGGAAGTGACATCATCAAGCAGGAAATGCTGTCATTGTAACATAATGACACTCCTGAAATGTAAATTGGCATTCTTGGACTGCAGCACTTGTACAACTATGAAACATCCCTGACAAAAAGCAAGATCAGGACAAAATATCATGTAAAAGAACTGAACTAAAAACAATTTTTTTAAAAAAATCTTCACTTGAAAATTCAAACTGTTAATACTCACAAAAGGAATATAACAAGAGTAAGGTCTGCAGTTTCCAAGATGGGTGCTCCCAGCTTTTCGTGACCCACCTGACATCAGGTTGCGACCCACCAAGTGGGTCCCGACCCACAGTTTGAATAACACTGGGTTAGGATGTTGCACAGAGGGGGATGCAGTTGGGAGGGGGATGTTGATGGCAATCAGGACACCCTTCATTGCAAGACAAGTGCCCTCTGTTCACACAAGAAGCTCTTTGTATTTCAGTCAATTGTTCAGTATAAATGGTTATTTAGCTATAGCATTTTAGATTAGCATTCTCAAATTTGCAAGGATTGTAGCCATGGTACTAATGTCAAACTACTTGCCAAAGTTTTTTTCTTTAAAAAAGGTATTGCAAAAATCTAATTGCAAAAAAAAAAAGCTGTGATACTGAGCTACAAATGGAGAGCGAGACGTGCATGGTAAAAAAGCGTTCAGTTTTTGATTCAAGCCAAGAAGGTTTAATACAAGGAGGCACCCTGCCTTAAGGGCTAATGCTCCTGAGGTGAAGCCAGTGGGCGGGCTTAGCCGCCATGTTAGGCTACTCAAAACAATCCTCATTCCAAGCATTTCAGATTGCTTTGCTCATACTGTTTAGGATTGAATAGTTTATTCCTTAAATAAAAACTTACGAAAATAAAAACATGTGATCATGTAGACACATTATTGGTAACCTTATTATGATTTAATATGCAATTACAAGGTTAAATTCCTCATAATTATATTACTGAACATACCTGACGAAATGCTGCTTGCTGTCTATTTAAACTCAGATTGCACTATTTTGACGGACTTATTTTTTGAAATCTACACAAGCAAAAATAAAACGGTCATGCCTCATAAAAAAAAATTCTGATAATGTTCAGAATTTCATAAATATTACAGTAGAAAATGAAAGGCGGAAAAATAAAGTGTGAACGGGAAGGAAAGAAAAAAAGGGGAGGGTGGGCAAAAATTAGATAAATATATAGGATAATTACATTAAAATCTCTTCATAACACAAGTAGTTGTCAATATGAGAGTAATTCATTTTTACTTCTAGACTATTAAGAGTATTTTTTAAAACTTCTACACTCACCCCCCCATAAAACAAATTCTGTTAATGTTCAGAATTTTGAAAATATTACAGTAGAAAATGGAAGGTGGGGGAAAAAAAGTGTAAACGGGAAGGGGGAAAAAAGGAGGGGGGAAATATATATATTTTTCCTTCTAATCTAGACCATTAACAGGGGTGTCAGAAAATAGTGAATAAGACTGCTAGGAACAACAAGAAATTACACAGCTTCAAAAATAATGCACTCACTGTTTCAGTGAACTGTAGTTTTATTGAACCGATGTAATGTGAATACATGAATCTTTCCGTGGAAATTAAATCCCATTTTTCTGACAGCGATTCGCACACCCGTATGCAGAACACGCAGGCATGATTGAAGAGGTTGAGATTAACTTTTACACACGTGCAGGGAGATTTTGATTCGTGAATTCATGGCAATCCTCCTCCTTGGCGGCAATGATCTGAGTCAACCATATTGGTTGACCCCAATGTGGCTTCAAGAAAATGATGTCATGCCACCTCCAGTTATCTAACCTTCTTAGTGCCCCCCCCCCGACTCTCACCCGCGGCTGCTTCCGAGATCAACCGGAAGTATAGGCTGTGCTAGTCTGTTTCTAGCACTGACCATAGAGTTGAGACTGAGAGGCGGTGGCCGCGCACGTGCATTTCTATTTGCATTTCAGACCAGTGGAAATAAGCGGACTGAACCCACCAGAAGGTAAAGTGAAGGAAGGTGGTGTGTGCGTGGCAGCATTCCTCGCGCTGTGTATGTGGCTTCCTTCATCTCCTTTGCTGGGAGCTTTGGCGGTCGGGTCAAGAAGTCCTTCTCTCCTCTGCTCCAGCAACCGCCCCCCCCCAGTCCTTCTTAGAAGCTTGCAGCAGTGAAAGATAGAGAGCGAGCTCGGCTCTGTCTATGTGCGGAGAGAGAGCGACGCTGTATTTGTTTTTCTGCTTGAAAATAGCCGGAAGTGTTGAAATGCGGTTCATTTAAAAACAGTTAAGAAAAATAGTGCCCAACGTACTTCAGGGTGTTTTCTTGAAGTTTAATCATTGCTTTATAGCTAGTAAAGTTACCTTAAATTTATTAACGTAGGTATAAGGCTTTTAAAGTCTCCAGAATGGATGGCTCCTTTTGTTCAAGTTTTTTTTTTTTTTAAAGCATTGTAAAAATAAAATCTCTAGCACAGTGAAAAACTCTTAAACTTTTTAGACCGGGACCCATTTTTAAAATGTCACTTGTGTTGAGACCCACTGGAAATGATGTCATTAACCTAGAAATGATGTCATAGCCAGAAATGACATCATCAAGCAGGAAGTGATGTAATCAAATGACACTCCTAGAATGCAAATTGGCATCCTTGGACTGAAGCAAATGCACAACCATGAAACATCTTTGACAGAAAGCAAAATAAGACAAAATATTATGTAAAAGCACTGAACTAAAAACAAAATTTAAAAAACACTCACTTGAAAATTCAAACTATTAACACTCGCAAAAGGAAAATAGCAAGAGTATGGTCTGCAGTTTCCAAGATGGATGCTCCCAGATTTTTGTGACCCACCTGACATCAGGTCTTGACCCACCAAGTGGGTCCCGACCCAAAATTTGAATAACACTGCTCCAGCACTTCTTGCAATAGCAGCTGAAAAACAAATGAAGCCAGAGACAAGTAAACTGCAAGAGTGGCTGTGTTGTTTTTTCAGCTTCTAGTGCTAGAAGCTTCCCCCCCCTTCCAGCATGCTCGAGTTGCAGACCTTTTTCAGGTCCTAGCACACTCACCATGCTAGTAGTTTTTCCAGCAAACTTGGGGCTGGAAAACATGGCCGCCTTCATGAATAATGTTATTCTATTGCTCTGTTCCAAGGAAAGTGACTGGGCGAATCCTGAGGGAAGGAGTTTCAGATGCATGCTTTCCTCATCAGACTGCTGGTCAATCAGTCCCATCTGTCCACCACACACTAAAAGCATGTTTTCTCTTTACAAATTAATATCTCAGATTTCTCCCAATTTTATTTATTACTCAGTTGTTCCCCAACTCTTATCCCTCCAACATATTCTCTCCCCAATCCCTCAAAATACTGTAATTTCCCTTTCAAAAATGTTTTTCATAAATATTGATTTTCTACCTTATTTCTTCAAAACAAGTTCTCCCAAAATTAATTTCCTTTTCAAACTATATTGCCCTTTCTTCCTGTGCAAACCAATTTTGTCCTCTGCTTCCCCCCCCCTTCATGTCTTAAGGGGTGCATCCGAGAGAGAAGTGGAATTCTTCTGCAACAAAGGAAACTTGAGCTGGAGATCTTGGCTGTATGGTTGCAGGGGAATAGGGAAGGCAAATGAATTCTGTACCTCAGTGTGGCTATTCACGTGCTTGGAGCAAGAAAGGGAACAAGAAAGATACTAATTATAAGTGCATTTTTCTGATTATATATTTTTATTTCTTCACCAAAACAAAAATACAAATCATATAAAAAAGAAAAAAAATCCTTCTCCAACATACCATTTCTATATATGGTATCAGCTTGGGACAGTTACCTTTAAATTACTTATATCCTTTACAATATGCATTTAATATATCCTTTAAATGCAATTTTTTTTCTTACTTATTTCAATCCTGTAATTTTTTCATGTCCATTTTTTCAATTCATCCATCTAGTTCATTTGGACATGGGTATTTATTTTGTCTGCCTTTTGTCTTCCATTTTCAGCCTAAGTTGTCCTTTTGGATCCTCATGTGTTTCAAGTCTTGGAGGTGCCTACCATTCTGAAGGAAGGTAATTATTTGTCTGCCTTTTCTCCCTCATCTTCAGCAGCAGTACCTCTACTCTGTGACTGACTATGGTCTTCGCAGAGACTCTTTTTAATACTTCTGTTTTATTGTCCTCTTCAGTTATGGATAAGAAGAGAAGAAAAGTGGAC
>JAJKFI010022012.1:0-11155 GCA_029204185.1 Lerista edwardsae | reverse complement strand
TTTACAATTTACAGAATGTTCTATCTTTCAAGAACCACATTCAAACAGATCTTTCTTTCTAGATTTAGCCTTCTTTCTTTAGCCACCCGTCTGTCGTCTGCTGGCTGATAAACGGCTTCCCTGCTCTCACCAGAGACGCAGCTGCGTTCAGCACACTCTTCCCACGGGCAGCTGAAACTCAGCTTTTAATCAGCCGCAGTTTGCAAGGTCTGCCGCTCACACAGACTTCCGGGAGTCTCGAGCTCATGACCTTGAGATCTTTAGTTGTTATCTTCAGGCAAACGGAGGCATTAACCCTCTCGGCTAAATCTTCTGCCCAGAAGAAAGTACTTCTTCAAAACAATGTGCGACTGATTTGTGGAACTCTCTGCCACATGTTGTGATGGCCACTGGCTTTAAAAGAAAACAGGACTTCTGTCAACAGCTGTTATTACTGATGGTTAAGTGGAACCTCCAAATAGAGAGGCAGTCTATCTCTGAAGACGAAAGACTGAAAGTAGGGGAATCCTATTGTCTTCATGCTTTATATGTGGACTTTCTCACCGTCATTTTTTTACAGAGTCACCTAGCTGCACACTGTTGGAAACAGGACACTGGGCTAGATAGACTATTGGCCTGATCCAGCCAGTCTGCTCTTCTGTTAGATCTATCAGTGCCTACCGACAATGGAAGCTAAGAATAGAGCCACCCAGTTCTAAGTCAGTCTAACTTTGAAAACCAGATGCTACAGAAGAACAAACAGGAGAGCCTGTGGACTTC
Source organism: Lerista edwardsae (assembly GCA_029204185.1). NCBI lineage: Eukaryota > Metazoa > Chordata > Lepidosauria > Squamata > Scincidae > Lerista > Lerista edwardsae. The sequence continues at coordinate 10,396 of JAJKFI010022012.1, read as the reverse complement.
TCAAAGGCCTCTGGCTGGCCCTAATGGAAGCAGGATACTGGACTAGATGGACTTTTGGTCTAATCCAGCAAGACATGCTTGATATTCTTCTGGCTTCTCTGGATTCCAAGTACCATTCCATGACGATGTGTCATGATCCTTCAGAAACTGCTATAAAAAGAACGGAATTGCATCAAGTCCTCTGGCCAGCACCTCTTGCCGAGGGTTTTCCCTCCCAGTGATGTTTGCAAACACAGCCCGGGGTTTTTTTCTCCACCCCTCACCTCCTGGCTTTCTCATCCTTCTGGGAGCAAATGGGTTCGTCATGGCCTGAAATGATTGGGGCACAGCAGACTGGAACTGCCGCATTCCATACAGGCTGGTGCTCCAGCATCGTTTGAGAGGAGCCTGGAAGAGAGAATTTTGGCAGGCACAGCTTCTCCCACTGTCCCAGTAACTACATTGATGCATAATACATAAAAGCAGTGGTTCTCAAACTTCTTTAGCACCAGGACCCACTTTTTAGAATGACAATCTATCCGGGAGCCACCCGAAGTGGATCATGGCCAGAAGTGCCGTCATTGTGACACCACAGCTTGCTGTTTTCCTGAGAATGCAGTACTAAATGAGGTCATTTCTCAGCCATTTTCCAATAGCAAAGTGAATCAGAAAGAAAAAAAGCTTATTTACAACCTTGACACAAGCAAAACAACCACACAGCCCTCCCCCTTTCCAGCACCCCATCTTCCCATATTTTCATTATGGATGCTCTAGGTGCTTTGTGACCCACCTGAAATTGGCTTGGGACCCACTGATGGGTCCCGACTCACAGTTTGGGAACCACTATATAAAAGAGGCTGCCTGGTGTGTCTCTGCCTGATTTTGCCTCTAATGATCAGCCTGCGTTGGAGAGGTTTTGTTACTCCTTCACACTGGACGGTGTATGGACTTCCATATATGTGTGGCAGTTTTAGTGCAGAGGTGTGGCAGAATGACCCCACCCTCAAGGAGTCTGCCCATGCCCCCATTATGTCTGTCTCTACATCAGGCATGACTGATGCCCCCTAGGCATATTTCTCAGTTTACCTCCTCCTGAACCTGATGTTTCTCAAGTACTTTGGGGGAAAAATGTTTCAAAGGCAGCCTTTGAGCACTCCTGCTGATGAACTTGCGCTGTAGGAGAAGTGCTGTTCTCCATCTCAACTCCTTGAACAACACCCCTGGCTATTCATCATGCCCAGCAGATATTGAGCATTGGATTTTTAGTTACTATACTAGCTGTGCACTGATCAAAACAGACCTCTTGTCCATTTGATTCAGCAGATACTGAATTATGATCTCCTGATCTTTGAAACACATCATTTTTCAATCCCTAGCTGCAGTCCTGAATCTGTTCCCCAGATATTGAATCTCATTCAATTTAGCAGGGCTTAGTTCTGAGGAAACATGCAACTGATCATGTTGTACTTTGCTGAACCCTTCCTGTCCCACCCCCACCCCGCTTCAGTCTTAAGCCTGGACTCTGACTGCTCCAAAACAGATTTATGAATGAGGGAGGAAAAAGCACACACCTAGCCCCGCCTTTGGAATTCTGCCATTGGTTGTGATGTAGGCTTAGCCAATCCCCTCCCTTCTTGGTTGTAGGAGGAAAAAAAAATCTCATTGTTTTTTCTTGTCAATGGTACAGTTGCTAAAGCTTATGTGAAGCTGACGCAGCTCTGCAGCGAAACCAGCAAGGTCTCTGAGTTTTGGTGAAACTTCAAGTACATCTCGAGGAGAAGGAGGCAAAGGAAAGCAGAAGAAGCAACAAGAGGCTAGACCTCAAGAATCCTTGCTGGCTCAGACAGAGGCAACTGCTGAGACAGTTTTAACATCGCCGGGATCCCCAAGCAGCTGGCAGACACACCCCTTCATTGCTGATATTAAGATTCCACACCATGGACCCATTGACAGCACATCAGTTGCACCAGATGATAATTCGGGGCTCACCTTTGCTAGTCAAAAATACCCACCATCTGGCACTTTGAAATACATGCTTGGCCTCGCCCAACTGGAATCTGGGCGAATTTTCTCTGCTCTGCAACCTGGACTGCTATGGGTTGGTGGAAGCCACTTAGTGGAGTCACCTTTTGGTTTCCTTTGGTGTTCTTTACGCTTGGTGGATTGGCTCAAGAGCACGGAGACATGGTCTTAGAACTGGACAGCACGCATCGGTGGGCTGGGGACAGCAGGCGCACCCGTACCTATCACCATCTGGAGGGTGACGTGCGGTGGAGACAGCTCTATTCTTCCACCAAGTTCTTCCTGCGAATCAACAGCAATGGCAAAGTTGATGGGACACAGTGGAAGCAGTGCCCAGACAGTAAGTGTCAACTGTATTTGACATATAGCAGTGGTTGGGTATGGCTGGGCCCACCTTCGTTTTTGGCCCTGACCAGGGAATCTAAGCTTTGCTTAAACCTCGAAGCTAGTCTGTAGCCCACACTGTCATAAAACTAAAACTGAAAATTGAATTACCAGGTGAGATAGCCGGTATGGTGCTGTGATTTGAGCAGAGGACCCCGAACCATTCAGTCTTGCTGCATCGGTGGGCTGGAGTGGGTCAAGTTATGGAAAAAATAGAATTTTGCAATATTTGCAGCTCTGGGATTCTCTCTTTCTCAGGTGGCCTGTCAGCAAAAGCAATGAAGCTTAGCAGTCACTTCATCCAGCAGGCATATTGTGCTGGGTGGGGGGAGAAGAGTGGAGGGGGTCTCACGCAATCATAATGTCACTGGACTCAGTGGACCAGTCAAAATGTATAAATGGATGTGGCCTGCAGACCATTGTTTGGGGACCCCTGTCAGACTAACAGTGGTCACAAGCAGAACTGAAGAGTGTAAAGCAATCCTGTTTATGACAAGGAGGGGTTTTAATGTTGCAAACCCACCCACTGACTCTTGATGGAGAGGGGGCTATACTGACTATGCTGGTGGAGCTAATGGATAGGTTTAATGACTGAGAGTGCAATCCTAACCTGGAGTTAGGCTGGCACAGTTAGGCCAGCAAAGTTTGGCTGACACAAGGGCCACCGTAAAGCATGGTTGGACCACTCTCAGAGTCAGGGAGGATGGCGCACGTCTGTGGTCCAAGCATACCTTACGGTGTCCCTTATGCCGGCCAAACGTTGCTGGCCTAACCGTGCCAGCCTAACTCCAGGTTAGGATTGCTCTCTGAATGTTAGCAAAAATGCAGCGAGTCGTACAAAAGATGAAATGAGAGCTAATTTGAGGTTTACTGGAAACTAGAGAATGGGGCCACAGGATACCTCATAGCTGAAGTTGATTGTTGGCAGGAAGAGAGATCCTACAAGGAGGGCAGCCCTGGTTGTGGAAGATGTGGTACAGCGGGACATATAGCCAGAGGATGCATAGCGTGTGTGAAAATGAAGCGTCTCAGGTGCACCAAGGAAGGTCAAAGCGCTACAACATGAGAGAGTTGGCACAGCAAAAATGAAGTGTGGTCAGGAAGCACAAAACGTAGGCAGCATATGAGTGGAAGGATTCAGAGGCTTTGGAGAAAGCAATGAGAAACAGCTAAGAAAACTGCAGGCGAGCTTGTGGCAGAAAGGGACAGGTCTTGGATAAGGACGGACTCGGGGCTGCTGTTATCAAACACAGATAAGCCTCATGGAGTTCCACGGAAGGAGGACCAGGAAGCAGAAATTCAGAGCTACAAGGATGGGATTCAGAAGCATTCTCTTCCAGCTGAAGGAGGAGAGGGAGACGGCTGCATCAATGACGCTCCAGGGCTCACACAGAAGGTCCTTTATCACAAGGGAGACAGCAAAGTGCAGAAAATGCAGTACCAGCAAAGAGTGGAAGACATTCAGAGTGCCATCTCGACCTGGAGCTAGGCCAGCAGAGGAAGGCCAGTAAAGTTTGGCTGGCACAAGGAACACCATAAAACATGTTTGGACCACTCTCGGGGTTCAGGGAGGATGGCGTGCATCTGTGTGCTGGCCTCTCTGACTCTAAGAGCAGTCCAAACATACAGTACTTCACAGTGTCCCTTGTGCTGGCCAAACTTTGCTGGCCTAACTCCAGGTTAGGATTGCACGTTCAGTTGCTCAAGATGGAGATAGGAGACTTCATCGAGAGAATGCCATCCTTGATAAGAGAGTGGAAGACCTCAGGCAAGGAGACAGAGATAAGTTCTAAAGAAACAGACCTGCTAGGAGGGTGGGAGGAAGAAATAGAGAGAACATCACAAATGTAGAGGCCAGTAACCCCGGGCTGGGCCATCGGTCAACTGAGGCCATCACCTTAGCATATTACTAGAGCTCCCACTTCCCACCTTCCATTCCTCCACTACTGGTCCTCCTCCTCCCCATATTGGCTCTTCCATTTCCAGTCCAGGGCGTGAGAGGAGTAGAGACTGGCACATCACCAGGAAAGGGGAGCTGCATTTAAGATACTACCTTGGCAAGACAAAAGTGGCTGAAGAAAGCTTCTCCAGCTTCTCCTGGAGAAAAAGATGCACGTAGAAGACCTGGAGCATATTTGCCCAACAACTTGCATCAGAATGTTCCAAACATCTACACCCTCTGAATGGGGATGAGTGTGCCCAAACTTTGCTCACAGCCACATCCGACATTCATCAGGCCACATCCAACCCCTGGGCCTTGTCCTGCGCAGCCCCGATTTGGACAGTGTGGTGTGCTCAGACCTGCACCCACTATATAGCGGGTGCAGATCCAAGTAGTCCATAGGGGCAATTGGCACCTACCCCGGGGCAAAGGGACGCACATGCCAGCCTGCTTGTTCCAGTGCAGTTTAGGATTGTGCCCTAAAAGAGAACAGCTAAGAGAGTGGATTAAACAGAAACTGAACCTGAGCTCAATCCTATGCATGTCTACTCTGAATTAAGTCCCGCTGTAGTTACCAGAGCTTACGCCCAGGAAAGTGTAGATAGGATTGCAGCCTCAGTCTATGGGCCATTACCAACCCGCTTGTTCTTTTTATTAATTATTATGAAGGAGGGATGAAGTTCTTGATTTGAGATTGACAAGAATATTAATTTGCTGAGAAAATAACTATAAGAACTTTGTTTAACTACTAATTCGGGTCAGACTCCAGAGTGGTTGCAAGTTTGTTCTTCCTCATCTTTTTGTTATAGGAGTGTGGGGTTATTACGTAGCTTGACCTACCTCACAGGGCTGTTGTGAGAACAAAAGTGGAGAGTGGGAAGAACCATGTACACTTCTGGGAGAAAGGGCAATATAAAAGGTAATCAACACAAGTGTTTGCCCCAAAGGGGAGTTTAGGGCACAATCCTAACCACCTTTCCAGCACCAGGATAAGAACAATGCAGCTCTGAAGTAACTTTCCCTTACCTTGAGGAGGCCTTTGTGACTGCCCTCCAACTGCAGAATGCAGCACATGCCCATTAGCACACCTAGGTCAGTGCTGGAAAGTTGGTTAGGATTGCGCCCCTAATCTAATCTACTTGATCTATTAATCAATGAGAATTTACTTGATCAAGCAGTGGTAAATCAAATTTAACACATGAGAAAACTGCATTGACTCAGGATGCAATCCTAATCTGGAGTTAGGCCAGCATAGTAAAGCCAGAAAAGTTTGGCTGGCACAAGGGACACCGTAAAATATGTTCGGACCACTCTCTGAGTCAGAGAGGTCAGGACACAGGTTTGCCCCATCCCCTCTGACTCCAGGAATGGTCCAAACACACTTTACAGGGGCCCTTGTGCCAAACTTTGCTGGTCTAACTATGCCGGTCTCACTCCAGGTTCAGATGGTGCCCCCTGGAGATTTGGCGGATTGATTGTGGCATATTACTCAGTGCTGAATAAATGCAGTCTGTATGGCCTCAAAGGTCCTCTTATCTTTATTGTTACTTTTCATGGTTTAGAGCAGAGAGGCCAGCACCCCACAGGGCCGTGCAGGCTCCAGTTAAAACCCAAGTGGTATTTTCTGAAGCCTCTTCATCTTATTGCACTTCTCACAAATTGCTTTCATGGGGCATTTTATGTTTCAAACTAGAAGAAACCTGTTAAAGATTTATTTTAAAATTAGCAGTCTTCTAGTCCTCATTGAACTTTTCAACAGCTGAGTCAGTTTTGCACCCCTGGGTACCCCTCCAGCATAGCCAAAACTTCTGCCTTTCCTTATAGGTCAAAAATGATCACTATCCTCGCATTCAGTTCCTGCTTGTGGTTTAACTTTGCATGCATGAAGAAGCATGCATGCCATGCCAGGTGTGCCATGAGGATTTGGAAGAGAGTCATTTATTAATAGGGTCACTGGGGGTGTAACACCCCCCCCCCAACTCAGCAGCACAGTGTGCCTAGTCAATTGTCAAAAAACTGATGGTGTGCCTTGACCATTTTAGTGCCTTGCGCCAGTGTGCCATGGCATGAGAAATGTTGAAAATAACTGATGTAGAGTTATTAGATACAAACTGGGACGGAGTGCCTATACCTTTAACCATTGTATAGAAGAGGCAATTTTGGCAGGTGTAGCTTTTAAAACCCTTCCATGTTGAGCTGCACCTGCCAAAATTCTGTCTTCTATACCAGGGGCTCCAAACTCCAGCCTGCGGGCCAGATCTGGTACCTCGCTGATCCTTTTCAGGCATGAGCAGGAGTTTGCGTTCCACCAGGGAAGGTGCAAAAGAACCCTACTACAGCTCCCAGGGGTCTTTGTGGTCAGCCACCTATGCACCGAATGCTGGGTGCACAGCTGACTGGGGCAGCAGACACAGCTGACTGGGGCAGCTGGACGCAAAGACCCCTGGGAGCTGTAGTAGGGTTCTTTTGCACCTTCCCTGGTGGAACGCAAAGCACTGTTCATGCCAGGGAAGATTTTCTCCGCCAGTTTGGAGACAGTTGTTCTATGCAGCCGCTAAAGGTACAGGCACTCTGTCCTCCATTGTATCTGGTCAGAGGCATTTCTACAGGCAAAGCTCTAAGTTTTGCAAGAAGCCTTACCCTGTCATGTAAATCCCTCCTCTCCCTTGCTGCTGTAGCCAGTAAGCAACACCAAGATTGGCTAAAACGGTGCAGGAGAGGAGTGATTTCCACTGCAAGGTAAGGCTTCTTGCAAAACTTAGAGCTTTGCCATCCCTGTAGAAACGCCACTGTATCTGGTCACCCTGTGGCAGTGTGGCTGTCACAGGTGAGATAGCCAAGAGCTGGTTGAAGAAGCGAAGACTACCTCAGCCAGAGCATCTATCTGAGGAAGGCAGTGGGATGACATATGTGTTTCTGCACAGAAGTGGCCTTGGCAATGTAAGAAAACAGGATTTGTTTCAAATCTGGTATGGAACAGAACTAATGCCGCGGGGGGGGGGGAGGGTAACAGCAGCTGCAAACACAATCCAGGTTCAAATTGCACCAACAATCTCACTAGGAGGCCACAGCTTCCTTGCTTGCTTATTTTTTTCAGTTTTTTATACCACCTTTCCTCCAATGAGCTCAGGGTGGTGTACATGATTCCCTCCTTTTTGTCCTCACAGCAGCCCTGCGAGGCAGGTTAGGCTGAAATATGCCTGGCCCAATGCCATCTTCATCCTATCTGTTAAAAGGGGAGGAGGGGAGATAATACAGGGCTATCCTATTCCTCACAGTTCTTGGAAGAGGTGCCAGACCTCATTGAGAACTGGGTCAGGTTGCACTGTGATGACGTGCACAGGTTGAACCAATCACACACTCTGGGTGATCTTTGGAAGTCCTCTCTCTTTCTCCGCCTCCCTACCTGCAATGTGGGGATAATAATAATAATACCAAGCCAATCTTATGAGACTGGTATAAGGAAAACTGAAGTACAAGAAGGACTAAATGGTGAGCTGCTTTTTAATTAGAAAATTGAGGGGATTAATAGGGGCATAGCTGAGGTTTATAAAGAATTCCAGGCTGTGGAAAAAGCATGTGTAAGTGCCCCACTGAATCAGGCTAAAAGCCCATCTAGTCCAGTTTTCTGTATGTCTCAATGACCCACCAGATGCCTCAGGGAGCTCACAAGACAACAGGATATATGCAGACGCAATCCTAACCAAGTTTCCAGCACTGGGGTAAGGGAACAAACACCCTGAGGAGGCCTCTGTGACTACTCCACCACTGCAGGATGCAGCACATGTCCCATTTGCACAGCTGAGTCAGTGCTGGAAATTGGTTAGGATTGCACCCTGCATTTTGTTGCTACTTCCCTGATAGAGAGTTTTTGTCTCATAATATTAGAGTCAGCCAATAAAATGGATGGGCATGAAATACGAGGCAGGCAAAAGAAAGGCCTTCTCCACACAATGCCGAATTGACTCCTGGAACTCCCTGCCACAGGATGTAGTGATGGCCACTGGCATCAATGGCTTTAAATAGGGTTTTGAAAAATTCAAGGAGGAAACAAATCTGTCAACGGCTGTAGTAGCTGAACAGAACTTCTAGGTTCAGAGAAGTGACTAACAATTGCTGGATGCAAACAGCAGGAGGTCCTATCCTGCTTGGGACCCTCCTGTAGGGAGCTGGTTGGCCACTGTAGAAAATAAGATGCTGGGTGATGTGGACCAAACCTGCTCTGATCCAGTAGGGCTCAGGTTCGTATGTGTGTTCATTTGACTAAAGAGTACTTTAAGCAGTTGAAATCCATCACTTAACGATAATAAATGCAGCATTTGTTTAGGTTGTTATAGGCAACTGTAGAAATTGGCATTTCATACAAAATTCACTATCCTTCACATCTTTTTTTTTCCTGCAAGTTTCCAGCCCTTACGATTGTGAAGACAGACTTGATGATTGACAGTTGTCATTTCAGAAGCGAGGGGGAAGGGTCGAAGAAGAATTTCCAGTGGTCAGGAAAAAGTGGGCTTAGCGATACTTATAGCTTTCTGCCTTTCCCCTTGGTTAAATTCATGGTGAAAAGAATTACATAAATAGGAAGACAGATGAATGCAAGATGCAAAGAGAGAGGAGAAATCTTTGCTTGAATTAAACAGGCTGCAGAACTCCACTTTCCTCAATTTGTGTCAATAAGGAAGGAACAAATGGAACTTCTGTGCACAGGGGCAGTATACCTGTGAATACCAAAGATTGGGAACAAACAGGAGAAGACCATTTTTTCTTGCCTTATGTATGCTTTATACAGTGGATGATGTTATATAAGCAGAACATTGGACTAGCTAGGTGGATCCTGAGTCTGATTCAACAGATCTTAATCTGAATCACAGGTCAGTGCATTGTCAGAACTGAGTCATAGAGATGCCCATGAGGTGTGAAGCCCATGAGGCATTCAGCCATGCCTGGCTCAGTTAATTGCAATTCCCAGTCCATTGTAGGCATTGCCTACAACTGGTAAAAACCAGTGCTGGTCTGCAGCCCTTGGGCACAAAGCCAGTACCGTCTGTACTATGCAAAAGAGGTAGATGCCAGGGCAGGACTGCTGCCAAGGGATTGCCCCCACTATGAGATAGACATAGAGGTTAAACTGTGTCATTTGGATAGCAAGCAAAGTCCACAGGGCTTGCTCACACCCTGTTCTCCCATCTCTGAGACAACATGCTGTCTTATAGCAATCAAGAAATATCAGCAGCTGCTTTCCACTGGGTCAGACCTTTGATCCATCTAAGCCAGTATGGTCTACCTTAATGGGCAGCAGCATGCCTTAGTTACATCAAGGCTGGATTACCGTGACATGCTCTACATGGGGCTGCCCTTGAAGACGATTTGAAAGCTGCAATTAGTGCAGAATGCAGTGGTCTGGGTGGCTTTTGGAGCTAGGCAGTTTGATTCTGTTGGACCATTGCTCCAGCAACTGCACTGGCTGTTTAACATAAATTAATGTTGGCTTTTAAAAAGTGTGGAGGGGGAGTGCATATCAGTTAGAGACAGGAAACAAAATCTTCTAACAACAGATATGCCCTGGTATCTGCTGGGGTTCCAGACTCCACCATGGATACCTGAAATCATGGATACTCGGGAAGTCTTTTTAAAGATAGGGGAACATCAGTGGTGTTGTGGCAACAAGGTACAAAAAGAGATTTGTTTAATTAAATGTTCCCCTATCTTTTTAATAGGCATCCCAACATCCATGGTATCCATGGATAACTGAAATGGTGGACCCAGAATGTGGATACTGGAACATGCCTGTATAATTCTCTAGCTCATCCCCATCCTTCTTTAGCCACATCCATTCAGCACCTCACATTCTACAGGTGTCTGATAATACTGCTTTCTCTTTCACCACTACTTCTTTCTGAATTCTGGTTTCACTAGAAGATATTCCAAAATTAATTGCAGTATGGGACCAACCACCATGTGCTACAGCTTTAAGTTATTTTGCCTCTTTCTCCCCCTCTGTTACTGATAATAAAACTTTGTAAAAAAAAGCAATCTTGATTGATCATGTGTATTATTACACTAAGATTC
>JAJKFI010022011.1:0-11153 GCA_029204185.1 Lerista edwardsae | reverse complement strand
TTTACAATTTACAGAATGTTCTATCTTTCAAGAACCACATTCAAACAGATCTTTCTTTCTAGATTTAGCCTTCTTTCTTTAGCCACCCGTCTGTCGTCTGCTGGCTGATAAACGGCTTCCCTGCTCTCACCAGAGACGCAGCTGCGTTCAGCACACTCTTCCCACGGGCAGCTGAAACTCAGCTTTTAATCAGCCGCAGTTTGCAAGGTCTGCCGCTCACACAGACTTCCGGGAGTCTCGAGCTCATGACCTTGAGATCTTTAGTTGTTATCTTCAGGCAAACGGAGGCATTAACCCTCTCGGCTAAATCTTCTGCCCAGAAGAAAGTACTTCTTCAAAACAATGTGCGACTGATTTGTGGAACTCTCTGCCACATGTTGTGATGGCCACTGGCTTTAAAAGAAAACAGGACTTCTGTCAACAGCTGTTATTACTGATGGTTAAGTGGAACCTCCAAATAGAGAGGCAGTCTATCTCTGAAGACGAAAGACTGAAAGTAGGGGAATCCTATTGTCTTCATGCTTTATATGTGGACTTTCTCACCGTCATTTTTTTACAGAGTCACCTAGCTGCACACTGTTGGAAACAGGACACTGGGCTAGATAGACTATTGGCCTGATCCAGCCAGTCTGCTCTTCTGTTAGATCTATCAGTGCCTACCGACAATGGAAGCTAAGAATAGAGCCACCCAGTTCTAAGTCAGTCTAACTTTGAAAACCAGATGCTACAGAAGAACAAACAGGAGAGCCTGTGGACTTCTCAAAGGCCTCTGGCTGGCCCTAATGGAAGCAGGATACTGGACTAGATGGACTTTTGGTCTAATCCAGCAAGACATGCTTGATATTCTTCTGGCTTCTCTGGATTCCAAGTACCATTCCATGACGATGTGTCATGATCCTTCAGAAACTGCTATAAAAAGAACGGAATTGCATCAAGTCCTCTGGCCAGCACCTCTTGCCGAGGGTTTTCCCTCCCAGTGATGTTTGCAAACACAGCCCGGGGTTTTTTTCTCCACCCCTCACCTCCTGGCTTTCTCATCCTTCTGGGAGCAAATGGGTTCGTCATGGCCTGAAATGATTGGGGCACAGCAGACTGGAACTGCCGCATTCCATACAGGCTGGTGCTCCAGCATCGTTTGAGAGGAGCCTGGAAGAGAGAATTTTGGCAGGCACAGCTTCTCCCACTGTCCCAGTAACTACATTGATGCATAATACATAAAAGCAGTGGTTCTCAAACTTCTTTAGCACCAGGACCCACTTTTTAGAATGACAATCTATCCGGGAGCCACCCGAAGTGGATCATGGCCAGAAGTGCCGTCATTGTGACACCACAGCTTGCTGTTTTCCTGAGAATGCAGTACTAAATGAGGTCATTTCTCAGCCATTTTCCAATAGCAAAGTGAATCAGAAAGAAAAAAAGCTTATTTACAACCTTGACACAAGCAAAACAACCACACAGCCCTCCCCCTTTCCAGCACCCCATCTTCCCATATTTTCATTATGGATGCTCTAGGTGCTTTGTGACCCACCTGAAATTGGCTTGGGACCCACTGATGGGTCCCGACTCACAGTTTGGGAACCACTATATAAAAGAGGCTGCCTGGTGTGTCTCTGCCTGATTTTGCCTCTAATGATCAGCCTGCGTTGGAGAGGTTTTGTTACTCCTTCACACTGGACGGTGTATGGACTTCCATATATGTGTGGCAGTTTTAGTGCAGAGGTGTGGCAGAATGACCCCACCCTCAAGGAGTCTGCCCATGCCCCCATTATGTCTGTCTCTACATCAGGCATGACTGATGCCCCCTAGGCATATTTCTCAGTTTACCTCCTCCTGAACCTGATGTTTCTCAAGTACTTTGGGGGAAAAATGTTTCAAAGGCAGCCTTTGAGCACTCCTGCTGATGAACTTGCGCTGTAGGAGAAGTGCTGTTCTCCATCTCAACTCCTTGAACAACACCCCTGGCTATTCATCATGCCCAGCAGATATTGAGCATTGGATTTTTAGTTACTATACTAGCTGTGCACTGATCAAAACAGACCTCTTGTCCATTTGATTCAGCAGATACTGAATTATGATCTCCTGATCTTTGAAACACATCATTTTTCAATCCCTAGCTGCAGTCCTGAATCTGTTCCCCAGATATTGAATCTCATTCAATTTAGCAGGGCTTAGTTCTGAGGAAACATGCAACTGATCATGTTGTACTTTGCTGAACCCTTCCTGTCCCACCCCCACCCCGCTTCAGTCTTAAGCCTGGACTCTGACTGCTCCAAAACAGATTTATGAATGAGGGAGGAAAAAGCACACACCTAGCCCCGCCTTTGGAATTCTGCCATTGGTTGTGATGTAGGCTTAGCCAATCCCCTCCCTTCTTGGTTGTAGGAGGAAAAAAAAATCTCATTGTTTTTTCTTGTCAATGGTACAGTTGCTAAAGCTTATGTGAAGCTGACGCAGCTCTGCAGCGAAACCAGCAAGGTCTCTGAGTTTTGGTGAAACTTCAAGTACATCTCGAGGAGAAGGAGGCAAAGGAAAGCAGAAGAAGCAACAAGAGGCTAGACCTCAAGAATCCTTGCTGGCTCAGACAGAGGCAACTGCTGAGACAGTTTTAACATCGCCGGGATCCCCAAGCAGCTGGCAGACACACCCCTTCATTGCTGATATTAAGATTCCACACCATGGACCCATTGACAGCACATCAGTTGCACCAGATGATAATTCGGGGCTCACCTTTGCTAGTCAAAAATACCCACCATCTGGCACTTTGAAATACATGCTTGGCCTCGCCCAACTGGAATCTGGGCGAATTTTCTCTGCTCTGCAACCTGGACTGCTATGGGTTGGTGGAAGCCACTTAGTGGAGTCACCTTTTGGTTTCCTTTGGTGTTCTTTACGCTTGGTGGATTGGCTCAAGAGCACGGAGACATGGTCTTAGAACTGGACAGCACGCATCGGTGGGCTGGGGACAGCAGGCGCACCCGTACCTATCACCATCTGGAGGGTGACGTGCGGTGGAGACAGCTCTATTCTTCCACCAAGTTCTTCCTGCGAATCAACAGCAATGGCAAAGTTGATGGGACACAGTGGAAGCAGTGCCCAGACAGTAAGTGTCAACTGTATTTGACATATAGCAGTGGTTGGGTATGGCTGGGCCCACCTTCGTTTTTGGCCCTGACCAGGGAATCTAAGCTTTGCTTAAACCTCGAAGCTAGTCTGTAGCCCACACTGTCATAAAACTAAAACTGAAAATTGAATTACCAGGTGAGATAGCCGGTATGGTGCTGTGATTTGAGCAGAGGACCCCGAACCATTCAGTCTTGCTGCATCGGTGGGCTGGAGTGGGTCAAGTTATGGAAAAAATAGAATTTTGCAATATTTGCAGCTCTGGGATTCTCTCTTTCTCAGGTGGCCTGTCAGCAAAAGCAATGAAGCTTAGCAGTCACTTCATCCAGCAGGCATATTGTGCTGGGTGGGGGGAGAAGAGTGGAGGGGGTCTCACGCAATCATAATGTCACTGGACTCAGTGGACCAGTCAAAATGTATAAATGGATGTGGCCTGCAGACCATTGTTTGGGGACCCCTGTCAGACTAACAGTGGTCACAAGCAGAACTGAAGAGTGTAAAGCAATCCTGTTTATGACAAGGAGGGGTTTTAATGTTGCAAACCCACCCACTGACTCTTGATGGAGAGGGGGCTATACTGACTATGCTGGTGGAGCTAATGGATAGGTTTAATGACTGAGAGTGCAATCCTAACCTGGAGTTAGGCTGGCACAGTTAGGCCAGCAAAGTTTGGCTGACACAAGGGCCACCGTAAAGCATGGTTGGACCACTCTCAGAGTCAGGGAGGATGGCGCACGTCTGTGGTCCAAGCATACCTTACGGTGTCCCTTATGCCGGCCAAACGTTGCTGGCCTAACCGTGCCAGCCTAACTCCAGGTTAGGATTGCTCTCTGAATGTTAGCAAAAATGCAGCGAGTCGTACAAAAGATGAAATGAGAGCTAATTTGAGGTTTACTGGAAACTAGAGAATGGGGCCACAGGATACCTCATAGCTGAAGTTGATTGTTGGCAGGAAGAGAGATCCTACAAGGAGGGCAGCCCTGGTTGTGGAAGATGTGGTACAGCGGGACATATAGCCAGAGGATGCATAGCGTGTGTGAAAATGAAGCGTCTCAGGTGCACCAAGGAAGGTCAAAGCGCTACAACATGAGAGAGTTGGCACAGCAAAAATGAAGTGTGGTCAGGAAGCACAAAACGTAGGCAGCATATGAGTGGAAGGATTCAGAGGCTTTGGAGAAAGCAATGAGAAACAGCTAAGAAAACTGCAGGCGAGCTTGTGGCAGAAAGGGACAGGTCTTGGATAAGGACGGACTCGGGGCTGCTGTTATCAAACACAGATAAGCCTCATGGAGTTCCACGGAAGGAGGACCAGGAAGCAGAAATTCAGAGCTACAAGGATGGGATTCAGAAGCATTCTCTTCCAGCTGAAGGAGGAGAGGGAGACGGCTGCATCAATGACGCTCCAGGGCTCACACAGAAGGTCCTTTATCACAAGGGAGACAGCAAAGTGCAGAAAATGCAGTACCAGCAAAGAGTGGAAGACATTCAGAGTGCCATCTCGACCTGGAGCTAGGCCAGCAGAGGAAGGCCAGTAAAGTTTGGCTGGCACAAGGAACACCATAAAACATGTTTGGACCACTCTCGGGGTTCAGGGAGGATGGCGTGCATCTGTGTGCTGGCCTCTCTGACTCTAAGAGCAGTCCAAACATACAGTACTTCACAGTGTCCCTTGTGCTGGCCAAACTTTGCTGGCCTAACTCCAGGTTAGGATTGCACGTTCAGTTGCTCAAGATGGAGATAGGAGACTTCATCGAGAGAATGCCATCCTTGATAAGAGAGTGGAAGACCTCAGGCAAGGAGACAGAGATAAGTTCTAAAGAAACAGACCTGCTAGGAGGGTGGGAGGAAGAAATAGAGAGAACATCACAAATGTAGAGGCCAGTAACCCCGGGCTGGGCCATCGGTCAACTGAGGCCATCACCTTAGCATATTACTAGAGCTCCCACTTCCCACCTTCCATTCCTCCACTACTGGTCCTCCTCCTCCCCATATTGGCTCTTCCATTTCCAGTCCAGGGCGTGAGAGGAGTAGAGACTGGCACATCACCAGGAAAGGGGAGCTGCATTTAAGATACTACCTTGGCAAGACAAAAGTGGCTGAAGAAAGCTTCTCCAGCTTCTCCTGGAGAAAAAGATGCACGTAGAAGACCTGGAGCATATTTGCCCAACAACTTGCATCAGAATGTTCCAAACATCTACACCCTCTGAATGGGGATGAGTGTGCCCAAACTTTGCTCACAGCCACATCCGACATTCATCAGGCCACATCCAACCCCTGGGCCTTGTCCTGCGCAGCCCCGATTTGGACAGTGTGGTGTGCTCAGACCTGCACCCACTATATAGCGGGTGCAGATCCAAGTAGTCCATAGGGGCAATTGGCACCTACCCCGGGGCAAAGGGACGCACATGCCAGCCTGCTTGTTCCAGTGCAGTTTAGGATTGTGCCCTAAAAGAGAACAGCTAAGAGAGTGGATTAAACAGAAACTGAACCTGAGCTCAATCCTATGCATGTCTACTCTGAATTAAGTCCCGCTGTAGTTACCAGAGCTTACGCCCAGGAAAGTGTAGATAGGATTGCAGCCTCAGTCTATGGGCCATTACCAACCCGCTTGTTCTTTTTATTAATTATTATGAAGGAGGGATGAAGTTCTTGATTTGAGATTGACAAGAATATTAATTTGCTGAGAAAATAACTATAAGAACTTTGTTTAACTACTAATTCGGGTCAGACTCCAGAGTGGTTGCAAGTTTGTTCTTCCTCATCTTTTTGTTATAGGAGTGTGGGGTTATTACGTAGCTTGACCTACCTCACAGGGCTGTTGTGAGAACAAAAGTGGAGAGTGGGAAGAACCATGTACACTTCTGGGAGAAAGGGCAATATAAAAGGTAATCAACACAAGTGTTTGCCCCAAAGGGGAGTTTAGGGCACAATCCTAACCACCTTTCCAGCACCAGGATAAGAACAATGCAGCTCTGAAGTAACTTTCCCTTACCTTGAGGAGGCCTTTGTGACTGCCCTCCAACTGCAGAATGCAGCACATGCCCATTAGCACACCTAGGTCAGTGCTGGAAAGTTGGTTAGGATTGCGCCCCTAATCTAATCTACTTGATCTATTAATCAATGAGAATTTACTTGATCAAGCAGTGGTAAATCAAATTTAACACATGAGAAAACTGCATTGACTCAGGATGCAATCCTAATCTGGAGTTAGGCCAGCATAGTAAAGCCAGAAAAGTTTGGCTGGCACAAGGGACACCGTAAAATATGTTCGGACCACTCTCTGAGTCAGAGAGGTCAGGACACAGGTTTGCCCCATCCCCTCTGACTCCAGGAATGGTCCAAACACACTTTACAGGGGCCCTTGTGCCAAACTTTGCTGGTCTAACTATGCCGGTCTCACTCCAGGTTCAGATGGTGCCCCCTGGAGATTTGGCGGATTGATTGTGGCATATTACTCAGTGCTGAATAAATGCAGTCTGTATGGCCTCAAAGGTCCTCTTATCTTTATTGTTACTTTTCATGGTTTAGAGCAGAGAGGCCAGCACCCCACAGGGCCGTGCAGGCTCCAGTTAAAACCCAAGTGGTATTTTCTGAAGCCTCTTCATCTTATTGCACTTCTCACAAATTGCTTTCATGGGGCATTTTATGTTTCAAACTAGAAGAAACCTGTTAAAGATTTATTTTAAAATTAGCAGTCTTCTAGTCCTCATTGAACTTTTCAACAGCTGAGTCAGTTTTGCACCCCTGGGTACCCCTCCAGCATAGCCAAAACTTCTGCCTTTCCTTATAGGTCAAAAATGATCACTATCCTCGCATTCAGTTCCTGCTTGTGGTTTAACTTTGCATGCATGAAGAAGCATGCATGCCATGCCAGGTGTGCCATGAGGATTTGGAAGAGAGTCATTTATTAATAGGGTCACTGGGGGTGTAACACCCCCCCCCAACTCAGCAGCACAGTGTGCCTAGTCAATTGTCAAAAAACTGATGGTGTGCCTTGACCATTTTAGTGCCTTGCGCCAGTGTGCCATGGCATGAGAAATGTTGAAAATAACTGATGTAGAGTTATTAGATACAAACTGGGACGGAGTGCCTATACCTTTAACCATTGTATAGAAGAGGCAATTTTGGCAGGTGTAGCTTTTAAAACCCTTCCATGTTGAGCTGCACCTGCCAAAATTCTGTCTTCTATACCAGGGGCTCCAAACTCCAGCCTGCGGGCCAGATCTGGTACCTCGCTGATCCTTTTCAGGCATGAGCAGGAGTTTGCGTTCCACCAGGGAAGGTGCAAAAGAACCCTACTACAGCTCCCAGGGGTCTTTGCGTCCAGCTGCCCCAGTCAGCTGTGTCTGCTGCCCCAGTCAGCTGTGCACCCAGCATTCGGTGCATAGGTGGCTGACCACAAAGACCCCTGGGAGCTGTAGTAGGGTTCTTTTGCACCTTCCCTGGTGGAACGCAAAGCACTGTTCATGCCAGGGAAGATTTTCTCCGCCAGTTTGGAGACAGTTGTTCTATGCAGCCGCTAAAGGTACAGGCACTCTGTCCTCCATTGTATCTGGTCAGAGGCATTTCTACAGGCAAAGCTCTAAGTTTTGCAAGAAGCCTTACCCTGTCATGTAAATCCCTCCTCTCCCTTGCTGCTGTAGCCAGTAAGCAACACCAAGATTGGCTAAAACGGTGCAGGAGAGGAGTGATTTCCACTGCAAGGTAAGGCTTCTTGCAAAACTTAGAGCTTTGCCATCCCTGTAGAAACGCCACTGTATCTGGTCACCCTGTGGCAGTGTGGCTGTCACAGGTGAGATAGCCAAGAGCTGGTTGAAGAAGCGAAGACTACCTCAGCCAGAGCATCTATCTGAGGAAGGCAGTGGGATGACATATGTGTTTCTGCACAGAAGTGGCCTTGGCAATGTAAGAAAACAGGATTTGTTTCAAATCTGGTATGGAACAGAACTAATGCCGCGGGGGGGGGGAGGGTAACAGCAGCTGCAAACACAATCCAGGTTCAAATTGCACCAACAATCTCACTAGGAGGCCACAGCTTCCTTGCTTGCTTATTTTTTTCAGTTTTTTATACCACCTTTCCTCCAATGAGCTCAGGGTGGTGTACATGATTCCCTCCTTTTTGTCCTCACAGCAGCCCTGCGAGGCAGGTTAGGCTGAAATATGCCTGGCCCAATGCCATCTTCATCCTATCTGTTAAAAGGGGAGGAGGGGAGATAATACAGGGCTATCCTATTCCTCACAGTTCTTGGAAGAGGTGCCAGACCTCATTGAGAACTGGGTCAGGTTGCACTGTGATGAAGTGCACAGGTTGAACCAATCACACACTCTGGGTGATCTTTGGAAGTCCTCTCTCTTTCTCCGCCTCCCTACCTGCAATGTGGGGATAATAATAATAATACCAAGCCAATCTTATGAGACTGGTATAAGGAAAACTGAAGTACAAGAAGGACTAAATGGTGAGCTGCTTTTTAATTAGAAAATTGAGGGGATTAATAGGGGCATAGCTGAGGTTTATAAAGAATTCCAGGCTGTGGAAAAAGCATGTGTAAGTGCCCCACTGAATCAGGCTAAAAGCCCATCTAGTCCAGTTTTCTGTATGTCTCAATGACCCACCAGATGCCTCAGGGAGCTCACAAGACAACAGGATATATGCAGACGCAATCCTAACCAAGTTTCCAGCACTGGGGTAAGGGAACAAACACCCTGAGGAGGCCTCTGTGACTACTCCACCACTGCAGGATGCAGCACATGTCCCATTTGCACAGCTGAGTCAGTGCTGGAAATTGGTTAGGATTGCACCCTGCATTTTGTTGCTACTTCCCTGATAGAGAGTTTTTGTCTCATAATATTAGAGTCAGCCAATAAAATGGATGGGCATGAAATACGAGGCAGGCAAAAGAAAGGCCTTCTCCACACAATGCCGAATTGACTCCTGGAACTCCCTGCCACAGGATGTAGTGATGGCCACTGGCATCAATGGCTTTAAATAGGGTTTTGAAAAATTCAAGGAGGAAACAAATCTGTCAACGGCTGTAGTAGCTGAACAGAACTTCTAGGTTCAGAGAAGTGACTAACAATTGCTGGATGCAAACAGCAGGAGGTCCTATCCTGCTTGGGACCCTCCTGTAGGGAGCTGGTTGGCCACTGTAGAAAATAAGATGCTGGGTGATGTGGACCAAACCTGCTCTGATCCAGTAGGGCTCAGGTTCGTATGTGTGTTCATTTGACTAAAGAGTACTTTAAGCAGTTGAAATCCATCACTTAACGATAATAAATGCAGCATTTGTTTAGGTTGTTATAGGCAACTGTAGAAATTGGCATTTCATACAAAATTCACTATCCTTCACATCTTTTTTTTTTCCTGCAAGTTTCCAGCCCTTACGATTGTGAAGACAGACTTGATGATTGACAGTTGTCATTTCAGAAGCGAGGGGGAAGGGTCGAAGAAGAATTTCCAGTGGTCAGGAAAAAGTGGGCTTAGCGATACTTATAGCTTTCTGCCTTTCCCCTTGGTTAAATTCATGGTGAAAAGAATTACATAAATAGGAAGACAGATGAATGCAAGATGCAAAGAGAGAGGAGAAATCTTTGCTTGAATTAAACAGGCTGCAGAACTCCACTTTCCTCAATTTGTGTCAATAAGGAAGGAACAAATGGAACTTCTGTGCACAGGGGCAGTATACCTGTGAATACCAAAGATTGGGAACAAACAGGAGAAGACCATTTTTTCTTGCCTTATGTATGCTTTATACAGTGGATGATGTTATATAAGCAGAACATTGGACTAGCTAGGTGGATCCTGAGTCTGATTCAACAGATCTTAATCTGAATCACAGGTCAGTGCATTGTCAGAACTGAGTCATAGAGATGCCCATGAGGTGTGAAGCCCATGAGGCATTCAGCCATGCCTGGCTCAGTTAATTGCAATTCCCAGTCCATTGTAGGCATTGCCTACAACTGGTAAAAACCAGTGCTGGTCTGCAGCCCTTGGGCACAAAGCCAGTACCGTCTGTACTATGCAAAAGAGGTAGATGCCAGGGCAGGACTGCTGCCAAGGGATTGCCCCCACTATGAGATAGACATAGAGGTTAAACTGTGTCATTTGGATAGCAAGCAAAGTCCACAGGGCTTGCTCACACCCTGTTCTCCCATCTCTGAGACAACATGCTGTCTTATAGCAATCAAGAAATATCAGCAGCTGCTTTCCACTGGGTCAGACCTTTGATCCATCTAAGCCAGTATGGTCTACCTTAATGGGCAGCAGCATGCCTTAGTTACATCAAGGCTGGATTACCGTGACATGCTCTACATGGGGCTGCCCTTGAAGACGATTTGAAAGCTGCAATTAGTGCAGAATGCAGTGGTCTGGGTGGCTTTTGGAGCTAGGCAGTTTGATTCTGTTGGACCATTGCTCCAGCAACTGCACTGGCTGTTTAACATAAATTAATGTTGGCTTTTAAAAAGTGTGGAGGGGGAGTGCATATCAGTTAGAGACAGGAAACAAAATCTTCTAACAACAGATATGCCCTGGTATCTGCTGGGGTTCCAGACTCCACCATGGATACCTGAAATCATGGATACTCGGGAAGTCTTTTTAAAGATAGGGGAACATCAGTGGTGTTGTGGCAACAAGGTACAAAAAGAGATTTGTTTAATTAAATGTTCCCCTATCTTTTTAATAGGCATCCCAACATCCATGGTATCCATGGATAACTGAAATGGTGGACCCAGAATGTGGATACTGGAACATGCCTGTATAATTCTCTAGCTCATCCCCATCCTTCTTTAGCCACATCCATTCAGCACCTCACATTCTACAGGTGTCTGATAATACTGCTTTCTCTTTCACCACTACTTCTTTCTGAATTCTGGTTTCACTAGAAGATATTCCAAAATTAATTGCAGTATGGGACCAACCACCATGTGCTACAGCTTTAAGTTATTTTGCCTCTTTCTCCCCCTCTGTTACTGATAATAAAACTTTGTAAAAAAAGCAATCTTGATTGATCATGTGTATTATTACACTAAGATTC
>JAJKFI010022010.1:0-10342 GCA_029204185.1 Lerista edwardsae | reverse complement strand
GCAGATTGCTGTGTTTGGGGAAAGGCTTCCCCATCATGAGCAGCATGATGGAACAATCCGCGCTGGTCACAACAAGGAGGGCTTTCCCCGTAAGCTGGATCCAGCCCACTGGACGTAGTTTGGAGGCCAATGGTGTAGTGGTATGACTACAACAGGAAGACTTAGATTCAAATCCCCCCTTAGCCACACAGCTCACTTTAGGCTAGTTCCCTCACCCTCACCTACTTCTCAGGGTTGTTGTGAGAATAAGAGAATTATTCACATGGCTCTAAGATCCTTTGAAAAAGAGCAGACTATAAACATGAGTAATATGATTAAGAGCCCAATCTTATGCATGTCTACTTAGAAGTAAGCCCCATTACAGTCAATGAAGGTGACACTTCATTGTCACACTTTCAGGTGAGTGTGGATAGGACTGCAGCCTTTATACAGAAGTTAGATGGGCACTTACGTTGTATGTTTAGGTGCCAAACTAAGAACTTGGCCCCTGTTTCACAGAGCTGCGTACTTGCCATGCTTTCTTTATCCCTTCTTTGTAAGTCACTTTGGATCATATACAAGAAAAGCAGAATATAAGTTTTCTCAAATAATTTTTTTAAAAAAGAATCAGGTATTTTGTTCCAGCATGCCTTTGGTTGTTCACGCTTCTGGTCTGCTATATTTTGTTGCTATGCCTGACATTTAGACTTTGACCTGGATTTGTTTTCTTTGCCATTTTAACTTTTATGTGATTATAAACTACTTTGGATAGGAAGCAAAAGACCAATGTAGTGCGTCATGCTGGCCAAACAACAATCACAGAAGAAATTGAGAGAGAGAGAGAGAGAGAGAGAGAGAGAGAGAGAGAGAGAGAGAGAGAGAGAGATTATGCCCAAATATGGACTTTGCAACCTTTACAAGTAAAAATTTTATCTTTTGTTCGGAGGAACAGCAAACCCCTTTGAGTCATTTTTCCAATTGTATAAAGACAACTTTTTTTTAAAAGGAAAGTTACCCTCTAAGAGTTCCATCTGCTCGCATGCCCATCTTTTCCTGGCTTCCTCCTTCGCCCTGACTGAGGAATAATGCCGTACTCCAATCCATAGGCTTTCTGATGCAATAGAAAAGAGGAGAAACAAGAGTGAGTGAGACAGAACTAAGGGTATGAGTGAGCACACATAGCATGGGGAGGGGGCTGACCTCCTCCCACAACTGGAAGAGAGAAGTCTGAACCCCACTCCCATTCAGGAGGGCCTGAATGTGTGTGTGTGTGTGTGTGTGTGTGTGTGTGTGTGTGTGTGTGTGTGTCTAGATGTGGGATTCAGATCCCCATTACTAAGGAGGCAAATGCACTGCAATTATAAATAAATAGTAAGAAGGAAGGAAGATTTTATCCTCTCTTCATTTTGGAGAGGGGAGATGTGCGCGCACACACAGAGACTGGGGGACACACACACTTCTGACCCCAAATTAAGAGGAAGTAAACTTGAGGGGAGGGGGAAGGTCCCTCCCACATCGGATTGCCAACTCTCCAGGATTGGACTGCTCTCTCCAGGCATCTGCACCAATCTCCAAGGGCCTCGGGAGTGCAACCCTGGAGATTTTGACAGAGCCCCCCAGAAATCTGTTGCATTAGGATCCAGACTCGCTCATTAAGGATCAAAGAGAGATTCCTCCCGCCGACTTTCAAAAAGGGGAGAGCTTTTTTAAAAACCCCACCCGCAACCCCAATGGAGGAGGCACAGATTTTGCTCCCCCCCCCCCCCCCAAAAGGCTACCTGAGGGCCCCCCCCCCGCCCCCCGCACCTTCAACAAGGACATACCCCTCCCTCCTGCCCCCTCTAAGTCCCCCTTTTTTTTTTTTTTTTTTTTTTTTTTTTTTCAGCTCTGCCTGTGTTCGCCACCACGCATGCGCTTTCTCCGTCGCTTTTCTCCGCCTTCCTCTTTCCCACCCGCACAACACCACGCTGGGTCATGGAAGGAAAAACCACGATGACCACAATGCACTGCGCAAGGCAGAGCCTGAAAACTCATCAGTGTCCAGAAGGGGAAATTCCTGGTTTTCATTAGAGAAATTTTTTTTGAAAAGCTTGGCCGCGGAGCAGAGGGGTGACCTACAGTCAGAATTTATGGAAAAATTTAGGTATTGTAGCTACTGCAATCGCTCGTATCATGGTGGTGTTATTATTGTAAGTAACATCCATGTGCATGGCGCTTTACAAAGCGTTACACAACAGATCCCTGCGGTTGTTTCGACACTATATGCCTCCTACCTCGCCCCCAAGGTAGCTACAATCAACAACACTTAAACTGAGTGTTGGAAGAGTTAGAACAGATAAACGAAAATATGTTCTTACCCTGTGGGTAATTAACCTGTGGAACTCCTTGCCACAGGAGGCGGTGATGGTGTCTGGCCTAGGTGCCTTTAAAAGGGGATTGGACAGATTCGTAAATTCCATCGCAGGCCACAGGCAGTGATGGGTATGTGCAACCTCCTGGTTTTAGTTGTAGGCTAACTCAAGCCAGGTGCTAGGGAGAGGCAGCAGGATGTGGGCATCTTGTTGTGTGCTCCCTGAGGCATCTGGTGGGTCACTGCAAGGTTCAGAAAGCTGGACTCGATGGGCTTTGGCTTGATCCAGCTGGGCTCGTCTTATGTTCTTGTGTTCCTATTTAACTAGCTTTTCCAACGCTAATACAATCTATTACCCCCTTATTGCTGGTGGGGAGCAACGAAGCTGAGACTGAAGAATGACATGACAACCCTCAATGGTTGGAATGGGGGAGGTCAGGTTGAAGCTGAGTGGTTCTCAACAGCCTTGCGAAGTAGTCCTGTGTATAATATCTCAACTGATTTGCTTTGCTTTGTGTTGCATTCTAGAGAGAGAATGTTCATGGGGAGGAACGTAGCACCTGTCAAATCAGAACTGTGGTAAACGATGGTAAAATATATAATAGGCTTTTTCCATTCATGTCTATGCAATTCTCACTTCCGCATCAAGGCAGGGAAAAAATTATTTAAATTCATGTGTGTTGCTCTAGCCTTTTCTATCTCTATGTTTTAGGAACTCGTTCCCAGAATGCAACTCAAAGAAGGCGATGACAGCAAGGAGGTTTGAGTAGAAGACCATCAAGAATTGTATTGCTTGTGCTCCCTCTAGTGGCACGAAGTGGGAAATTCAACAGTGACCAAAGTCTTTTCTGTATCTGTATTTGTCTCTCCCGAATCGATCGATCATTTACGGATACCAAAAGCTGTAAATTGGCCAGGGGGCGGAAAAGAGAGAATGAGACAGGGGAAAAAAAAAAAGAGGAACCATTGCAAAAATAAGAACTTAAAATCGTAGGTGGCCGCCCGTGTTAGTTCATTAGAAGGCCGGCCCACAACCCAAAATAGGGCCATGCCTTTATTAGGACAAACCAAAACTTTATTACGAACCAATCAATGAAAACCAACCACAATCGTTGAAATCTTCTAGGATTCTCGACTTTTATGGTGTGCCAAGCCAACCAACACTAGGAATGCTCCCAATTTGTCTTGCATTGACTTCCAGGCTGCAATCCTGTCCTCACTTAGGAGTAAGCTCCATTGACAATAATTTCTTTATTTGAAGAATTTCTAACCCTCCTTTCCCATGCAGAAGCAAATGCCTAAGGCGGCTTATATGGGCAGGCTAGTCTGAACCACCATTTTTCAATGGTTTTTTTTCTTTTTTCACAAGTATACAGTATTCTGCGATTCACCAAATCCTCACTCCCAGATGTAGCCTTCACAGTGTGGTTCTCTCTTCTGGCTGCATGCTATCCAGCTTCAGCAGACAATGGTAAGTCCAGCCTGGACAGGTCCTCAAGGTAATGGCACTTACTTCTAAGTGAGCATCACATTGTATCTCTTGCTTTGAGAACCTAAAGTCCACCTTGTTGTTCTGCTTTTCCCCCTGGACTTGGAAGGCATCAGCAAGCTTTAAGGTAGCTTCTCAGAAGTAAGTTCCACTGTGTTCAAGGGGGCTTAACCCAATGAGAGTAAATACACTATAGCCTTACTGAATTTAGTCTTACAGACTTACTGAACCAAAAATTGTGTGTTGTTGTTTTTGCTTGCTTGCTTGCTTGCTTCCTGCATGAAAACTACCTGAGCTGCACCTTTCAATTTTATAACTCGTGGGCTGCTGGGGAAATGACAAAACACCCTCACTATTTCATCTGTCTTTTGCTTATCATTGAGTCTGATGAAGAATCCTATAGGATTCTAAAGCTTGCTGTTTGACACCTTGTCGCTTGGTTCCATGGTAATAAACCATTGCTGCTGGGTTTTCTGACTGGAAGATTGGGAGTTTGAGACCACGCAACGGATTGAGCGCCTGTTGCTTGTCCCAGCTCCTGCCAACCTAGCAGTTCGAAAGCACGTAAAAAATGCAAGTAGATAAATAGGGACCACTTCAGTGGGAAGGTAATGATGTTCCGATGTGTTCATCTCCGTTTCTCAGCTGAAGAGCCAGTGTTTTATCCTAGGACAAGCTTCCTTGGTCATGTGGCCAGCAGGATTTTATGCCAAGGTGCACGGAACACTGTTACCTTCCCACCGAAGTAGTCCCTATTTATCTACTCACATTTTTAGGTGCTTTCGAACTGCTAGGTTGGCAGGTGCTGGGACAAGCAACTGGAGCTCACTCCGTTGCGTGGTCTTGAACTGTCAACCTTCTGGTCAACAGCTCAGCGGTTTAACCCGCAGCGCCACCATGTCCTGCTGTCTCTTATACCGGGAGGCATTTCATTGTATGCAAGTGGCATGCGGGTAGGGAATGGGAACTGGGGCTTCAGCCCTCTTTCTCTGCTAGTAGGCTCAAAACAGCCCTGCTGTTGCTGTTTCATAATTTAGCTGACTCTTAAGTTTATTTGAAGTCAGGCTTCTCCATTCGCTTTTGCTCTTCTTGTACAAGGTCCTTTCTGTTTAATTTCCTAGAAGCAAGGCCAGAGTTCTTGCAGGAGTGACGTTCTTGCAGGAATGAAAAAACAGCTCTCTTACCTTTGCTTGCTCCAAATAAACTGCCAGTGAAGTTAATGCCATGTTTTGGCATCACAGCCATGATAGTACAATGTGGTTCAAAGGCCTGAGCATATTTAGGCTCAAGGCTCGAAATTTGGAAAAAAAAACACTCTCTCAAATCAGCATTTTGGGGTGTAAGAATGGACATTAAAACAAACCAGGATTTGTCATTGCATCCAAATCGGGACATTGCATCCAAACCACAGTTTGCAAACAAGCCAGGATACAAAACCATAATTGTATACAAACAATGGTTCACAAATGGTGGTCGAACAAGCTGGGACCTGCCCATTTCAGACACAACAACAAATCCTTGCATGTTTGGAATAAAGAATGGACTCTGCAAATACCTTCCTGTTTGTGTACGAAGAGGAAACAGTAATGTGTGACAGTAATGCTAAATCATAATTTTGTGCAACTTCTGAGCCTGGCTCATGTGTCATTCAATGAACCTTGGCTATAAAATTCAGGATCAACACAAGTGCTTGGCAACATAACATTACAGTGATCTATATGCACCCCTGGTGGAGCTCTTAATATGGACCTGCAATAGGTTTCCTGCTAACCTGAAAGAAGAGAAGGGAGATTGGGTTCATAAAGGGATAGGACACTGTTCCTGAATGCAATGCAGTGCAGAGGGCAGGGAAGATGCAAAATGGATGCTAATGCAAGATCTGAGTCAAGGTCTCAGGAACGCTGTGCTTTATTAGTCACTCTGTTTATGTTGCATGCCATCTCCGGTGATCACATTGTTCTGTTGTTCTGTTCCTCACACTGTAAGCTCATTGGGGCAGGGATTCAATGACAATGATGAGAAAATGTTTTGCAAATCCCACCCCATATTGGAGAGGCGAGCCTGAGGGTGCACAAGAAGGTTTAATTACAGGGAGAAAAGTAAATACACATGAGCCATGCTTCTCCTTTTGACTGTTGCCCTGGATTACTCCTTTTCAGTTGTTATGCAAAGAAAGGTGGAAGTGGAGGAGGACATTTCCTGTTTATAGACCTGGCTTTAGCTGAATGAGCTGGAAAAATATGCAAATACCTGTTTGTGTGGACGCCAGTTCCTCTCCCTCCCAGGAACGGTTAGGAACGAATGATTAAGGGAAGGCACGGAAAATAACACCGCAGGCATGTGCCAAAACCGAGGCTCACTGACCTGTATGCTGACTGTAGAGCTGTGAAGGGGACAAAGCCCAAAAGATCAAAGGGTTGAAGCACCTTCGGTATGAGAAGAGGCTGAAGCATTTGGGGGCTTCTGAATTTGGAAAACCACTCAAAGGGCAGGTAGAAGATAGTACAATTGTTGTGGTAGGACAAAGGGGATGGCGAGATCCCCCTTTTAAACCTAGCACTTGGTGGGTGGGTGGGGGGCTCACAAAATGAAACTGAGGGTGCAATCCTAACCTGGAGTTAAGCCGGCACAGTTAGGCCAGCAAAGTTTAGCTGGCACAAGGGACACCGTAAGGTATGTTTGGACCACGCTCGGAGGCAGAGAGGCCAGCACACAGAAATGCTCCATCTTCCCTTACTCTGAGAGTAGTCCAAACACACTTTTCGGTGGCCCTGGTGCCAGCCAAACTTTGCTGACCTAACTGTGCTGGCCTAACTCCAGGTTAGGATTGTGCTCTGAATGAGAGCTAGATGCAAAATAAAAATAAAAAAGATTTCACACAGTGAATTACTGGCGTTTCTTAACTGCCCTAGATGTGATGCCTCCTGTTTTAGATGGCTTCGAAGGGAGATTATCCAAATCTGTGAAGGAAAATAGGTCTGTGAAGGGCCAGGCATGCATGGTGGTGACAGAGAACTCCCATGTTTAAAGGCAGTCTATCTCTGGCCACCAGTTGCTGGGGATTAACAGTGGTGGAGGCCTACCTAGGCTTTCTGGAGGCATCTGCCTGGCCATGGTGATAAACAGGATGCTGGTTCTTGGACCTTATTGATGAGGGATTTTCTGATGAGATTACCTTCTAAGGGCCTGATCCTTAAAGCACATGTTTGCGGCACCTGGAGAGCAAGCAGCACTGGCAGGGGGGTTAACGATGCTGAAGATGCCCTGGCTGGTGGCAGTAAAAAGGTAAGTGCTGGGCTGTGTGGGGCATGGGGAGGGTGGCGGGGAGGTGCTCCTGGGTGGGGGGAAGGGCAAGATAGGAGGAGGGACTGGCAGAGGCCTCCTCTGCTGTTTCCTATCAGAAACCTGATATGAGGTTTCTTGAGTCTGTGTCTGTGATTTAGCGGGCACAGACTCAAGAAGCCCTATTGCGGAGGCTGGGGCTTTACTCGGGGGAAGGGGACAAATGTCCCCTTTCTCCAAGGCAGGGCCGGCTTTAAGCCAATGTGACCAGTGTCGTCACATCGGGCCCCGCGCTTCGGGGGCCCCCGCACTAGCAGGGTGAGCATATTGCCTGTGGCTGCAGCTGGGATCTCTATGGGCTGCAAGTCAGTGGGGCAAGCAGAGCAGCTTTACCTTGGTCTCTCCCACCTGCCTCTGCCTCTGAACAGCCCAAAATGGGCCACCTGGAAGCCGTTGGCAGTGATGTTACGATCTCACCACCAACTACTTCCACATGCCATGCTTTGCACGTGGCACGAACAGAGCTCTTCTTGGTGAGCGGGGGGGGCGGCGCAGGGAGGGTTGGGGGCCCACAGGAATGCCCCACTTTGGGCCCCGCTGCTGCTAGAGCCAGCCCTGCTCCAAGGAGACCTCTGGTGGCTTCCCCGTGCCCATAGGATACAGCAGTGGCCATTTCACCAGGTGTTTGGAAGCTTAGAATTGGGCTGTAAAGCACCCTAAGCACGCCATTGTAACAATGGGCACGCTGTCTTTCAGGGATGTTTTCTATTACAGTACATGATCTTGTTGTCGAACTCATTGTACTTCTCCCCATAAACTTCCACAGAATCTCAGTTCTTCTGAATATCGCTCAAAAGCTGCTGTTACAAACTCTGTGGAAAGAGTGGCTCAAGGGAACCGATCCTTCTGCTCTCATGAAACCTCCATGCCAACATATTCCATCCAGAGGATAGCCCCATTAGTCCATTGCAGGAAAAATGACGAAGACTCTGGAGGCACTAAATACTTTCATTGATCACCGCATGTTTCTGGCCTAGGGCCCATTTCATTCAACTTGCAGTGAACTTTTCTAGGTGGTGAAAATCAGAAGGGATCATGAAGAGCTCCAGAAGGATCTCTCCCAACTGGGGGAATGGGCAGCAAAATGGCAGGTGTGTTTCAATGAAAACAAGTGTAAAGTGATGTACATTGGGGCAAAATATCAAAGCTTCACATATTGGCTAAGGGGTTCTGAGCTATCTGTGACAGGAGAGAGAGCACTTGGAGTGCTGGTGGACAACTTGATGAAAGTGTTGACCCAGTGAGCAGCAGGGTGAAGAAGGCCAATTCCGTGCTTGGGAATTAAAAAAGGGGTTGAGAATAAAACGGCCAATATTATTATCCCATTATACAAATCAATGGTAAGGCAACATCTGCAGTACTGCATACAGTTCTGGTCGCCACATCTCAAAAAGGACATAGTGGAGATGGAAAAGGTGCACAAGAGAGCGACAAAAATGTTTACTGGGCTGGGGCACCTCCCTTATGAAGAAAGAATGCAGTGGTTGGGGCTCTTCAGTCTAGAAAAAAAGCACCTGAGGGGGGGGGCATGATTGAGACATACAAAATTCAACCTGGGATGGATAGAGAGGGATGATCTTTTCCCTCTCTCACAACACCAGAACCAGGGACTAAAATTGAGTGTTGGGAGAGTTAGAACGGATAAAAAGGAATACTTTTTTTACCCAGTGGGTAATTAAATCTGTGGAACTCCTTGCCACAGGAGGTGGTGGTGGCATCTGGTCTAGCTAAGTGCCTTTAAAAGGGGATTGGACAGATTTCTGGAGGAAAAGTCCATCGCAGGCCATGATGGGTGGTATAACCTTCTTAATTTAGAAGTAGGCTATCTCAGAGTGCCAGATGCAGCACAGTGGCAAGAAGATGCGTAAACAGTCTTGTGTGCTTCCTGAGGCATCTAGTGGGCCACTGTGAGATGCATGAAGCTGGACTAGATGGGCCTTGGCCTGATTCAGCAGGGCTCTTTTTATGCAGTGAGGAATCAATGGAGGAAAGAAGGATTTTTAAAAAAAATGTTTTAAAACCCCAATTAGCCCTGAGTTTAGCCCTGCCCATGTCAGATTATGCAATTATAGTTCTCCAGTGTCACTCTGAGTGTGGCACGTCATTGCCTTTAAAGAAGGATTAAATGTATACCTATCATCTCAGCCTATCAGTGGCTGTCAGTCAGGATTGGAGTAGTTGAACCTCCATGTTCTGTGGCAGGTTACAAGCTGCTGGAGGTAAACCATATGGTCTTCTCAGGGGCACTGATCTTGGGGACAAAGATCGCAGGCCATGATGGACTTTTGGTCTGGATCCAATAAGATCAGTAAGTGGGGAAGGGGCAAATCACAACAAACCAGGTACTTCCTGATACACAAAACGGCCTCATTACAGACTGCAATGAAACCTGGATGCCAGTTATGACATTTGGGGGGATGGAGACGGGTTGAACAGGACTGAAGCAGTGATGAGAGCGAATTCCAGAAAGTTGACCTGCAATGAGGTGGCTAAAAATAGATGGTGAAATAGCAGTTCTCTGCTGTTGCCAAATAGTTGGAGATTTTTTGTGTGTTGTTTTCCCTGATGGGTCATCTTGGTGAATACTTTGGCATGTAGGGCTGTCTCAGGATGTTCCAGTGGCTGAGGTGATGCACCAAATGGTTCACTCCCCCCCCCCTTACGCAGCAGTACGCCAGGCACTGTTGTTGTTGTTGCTGCTCCTCCACCCTCCAATTCCTGGATTCAAAAAGGAAAAAGGGAATGGAGCAGAAGAGGAAGTGTGGGGGAGAAGAGAGTGGTGGGCTAGAGTGTCAAGAGGAAGTGAGAATGGTGGGGTAGAGTGGTTATGCAGCAAGGTGTAGGAAGGACTTGTCACACTCAGAGGCACTTTGTCTTTGATACTGCAAACAGAGCATTGCAGCGCTGAACACTGTTTCTGGCACACAGTCTGGTTCAAAATAAGTCATGAAAGATGCTTCCTATGAATCTGAAATACAAACAGATGTTTTAAAAGGGGGGGAAAGCTTACCAAGAGGGGGAAAAGGCCAGACAGAGCTGCTCGTAGAAAAATAACTTACGGGATATAAACAAGAGCATCAGCGCTAGAGGGTGTGAAAGTAATAATAATAATAATAATAATAATACATGTATTTATATACCGCCTTTCTTAAAGTCACTAGATTTCTCTAATGATTACAACT
>JAJKFI010022009.1:0-10517 GCA_029204185.1 Lerista edwardsae | reverse complement strand
GCAGATTGCTGTGTTTGGGGAAAGGCTTCCCCATCATGAGCAGCATGGATCATTCCATCACGCTGCCGCTCCATTTTCCAGTCCATCAGCTGGCAGGGATGCTCTGGGCATTTGCACCTATGTCCGGGCATCCCAGAAGGCTATTTAGAAGGATGCCAGGCATCAAAACGGAATGCCCAGAGAGTCTCTGCCAGCCGATTGGCTGGAAAATGGAGCGGCAGCATGATGGAACAATCCGCGCTGGTCACAACAAGGAGGGCTTTCCCCGTAAGCTGGATCCAGCCCACTGGACGTAGTTTGGAGGCCAATGGTGTAGTGGTATGACTACAACAGGAAGACTTAGATTCAAATCCCCCCTTAGCCACACAGCTCACTTTAGGCTAGTTCCCTCACCCTCACCTACTTCTCAGGGTTGTTGTGAGAATAAGAGAATTATTCACATGGCTCTAAGATCCTTTGAAAAAGAGCAGACTATAAACATGAGTAATATGATTAAGAGCCCAATCTTATGCATGTCTACTTAGAAGTAAGCCCCATTACAGTCAATGAAGGTGACACTTCATTGTCACACTTTCAGGTGAGTGTGGATAGGACTGCAGCCTTTATACAGAAGTTAGATGGGCACTTACGTTGTATGTTTAGGTGCCAAACTAAGAACTTGGCCCCTGTTTCACAGAGCTGCGTACTTGCCATGCTTTCTTTATCCCTTCTTTGTAAGTCACTTTGGATCATATACAAGAAAAGCAGAATATAAGTTTTCTCAAATAATTTTTTTAAAAAAGAATCAGGTATTTTGTTCCAGCATGCCTTTGGTTGTTCACGCTTCTGGTCTGCTATATTTTGTTGCTATGCCTGACATTTAGACTTTGACCTGGATTTGTTTTCTTTGCCATTTTAACTTTTATGTGATTATAAACTACTTTGGATAGGAAGCAAAAGACCAATGTAGTGCGTCATGCTGGCCAAACAACAATCACAGAAGAAATTGAGAGAGAGAGAGAGAGAGAGAGAGAGAGAGAGAGAGAGAGAGAGAGAGAGAGAGATTATGCCCAAATATGGACTTTGCAACCTTTACAAGTAAAAATTTTATCTTTTGTTCGGAGGAACAGCAAACCCCTTTGAGTCATTTTTCCAATTGTATAAAGACAACTTTTTTTTAAAAGGAAAGTTACCCTCTAAGAGTTCCATCTGCTCGCATGCCCATCTTTTCCTGGCTTCCTCCTTCGCCCTGACTGAGGAATAATGCCGTACTCCAATCCATAGGCTTTCTGATGCAATAGAAAAGAGGAGAAACAAGAGTGAGTGAGACAGAACTAAGGGTATGAGTGAGCACACATAGCATGGGGAGGGGGCTGACCTCCTCCCACAACTGGAAGAGAGAAGTCTGAACCCCACTCCCATTCAGGAGGGCCTGAATGTGTGTGTGTGTGTGTGTGTGTGTGTGTGTGTGTGTGTGTGTGTGTGTCTAGATGTGGGATTCAGATCCCCATTACTAAGGAGGCAAATGCACTGCAATTATAAATAAATAGTAAGAAGGAAGGAAGATTTTATCCTCTCTTCATTTTGGAGAGGGGAGATGTGCGCGCACACACAGAGACTGGGGGACACACACACTTCTGACCCCAAATTAAGAGGAAGTAAACTTGAGGGGAGGGGGAAGGTCCCTCCCACATCGGATTGCCAACTCTCCAGGATTGGACTGCTCTCTCCAGGCATCTGCACCAATCTCCAAGGGCCTCGGGAGTGCAACCCTGGAGATTTTGACAGAGCCCCCAGAAATCTGTTGCATTAGGATCCAGACTCGCTCATTAAGGATCAAAGAGAGATTCCTCCCGCCGACTTTCAAAAAGGGGAGAGCTTTTTTAAAAACCCCACCCGCAACCCCAATGGAGGAGGCACAGATTTCCCTCCCACCCGCCCGCTAAAGTGCCTACCTGTGCCCCGCAGCAGCGCCCCCTGCAACTTCAACACGGACATCCCCCTCCCTCCTGACCCCTCTAAGTCCCCCTCATCTCAGCTCAGCTCCTCCACTTGGGTCCCACATTGCCTGTGTTCGCCACCACGCATGCGCTTTCTCCGTCGCTTTTCTCCGCCTTCCTCTTTCCCACCCGCACAACACCACGCTGGGTCATGGAAGGAAAAACCACGATGACCACAATGCACTGCGCAAGGCAGAGCCTGAAAACTCATCAGTGTCCAGAAGGGGAAATTCCTGGTTTTCATTAGAGAAATTTTTTTTGAAAAGCTTGGCCGCGGAGCAGAGGGGTGACCTACAGTCAGAATTTATGGAAAAATTTAGGTATTGTAGCTACTGCAATCGCTCGTATCATGGTGGTGTTATTATTGTAAGTAACATCCATGTGCATGGCGCTTTACAAAGCGTTACACAACAGATCCCTGCGGTTGTTTCGACACTATATGCCTCCTACCTCGCCCCCAAGGTAGCTACAATCAACAACACTTAAACTGAGTGTTGGAAGAGTTAGAACAGATAAACGAAAATATGTTCTTACCCTGTGGGTAATTAACCTGTGGAACTCCTTGCCACAGGAGGCGGTGATGGTGTCTGGCCTAGGTGCCTTTAAAAGGGGATTGGACAGATTCGTAAATTCCATCGCAGGCCACAGGCAGTGATGGGTATGTGCAACCTCCTGGTTTTAGTTGTAGGCTAACTCAAGCCAGGTGCTAGGGAGAGGCAGCAGGATGTGGGCATCTTGTTGTGTGCTCCCTGAGGCATCTGGTGGGTCACTGCAAGGTTCAGAAAGCTGGACTCGATGGGCTTTGGCTTGATCCAGCTGGGCTCGTCTTATGTTCTTGTGTTCCTATTTAACTAGCTTTTCCAACGCTAATACAATCTATTACCCCCTTATTGCTGGTGGGGAGCAACGAAGCTGAGACTGAAGAATGACATGACAACCCTCAATGGTTGGAATGGGGGAGGTCAGGTTGAAGCTGAGTGGTTCTCAACAGCCTTGCGAAGTAGTCCTGTGTATAATATCTCAACTGATTTGCTTTGCTTTGTGTTGCATTCTAGAGAGAGAATGTTCATGGGGAGGAACGTAGCACCTGTCAAATCAGAACTGTGGTAAACGATGGTAAAATATATAATAGGCTTTTTCCATTCATGTCTATGCAATTCTCACTTCCGCATCAAGGCAGGGAAAAAATTATTTAAATTCATGTGTGTTGCTCTAGCCTTTTCTATCTCTATGTTTTAGGAACTCGTTCCCAGAATGCAACTCAAAGAAGGCGATGACAGCAAGGAGGTTTGAGTAGAAGACCATCAAGAATTGTATTGCTTGTGCTCCCTCTAGTGGCACGAAGTGGGAAATTCAACAGTGACCAAAGTCTTTTCTGTATCTGTATTTGTCTCTCCCGAATCGATCGATCATTTACGGATACCAAAAGCTGTAAATTGGCCAGGGGGCGGAAAAGAGAGAATGAGACAGGGGAAAAAAAAAAAGAGGAACCATTGCAAAAATAAGAACTTAAAATCGTAGGTGGCCGCCCGTGTTAGTTCATTAGAAGGCCGGCCCACAACCCAAAATAGGGCCATGCCTTTATTAGGACAAACCAAAACTTTATTACGAACCAATCAATGAAAACCAACCACAATCGTTGAAATCTTCTAGGATTCTCGACTTTTATGGTGTGCCAAGCCAACCAACACTAGGAATGCTCCCAATTTGTCTTGCATTGACTTCCAGGCTGCAATCCTGTCCTCACTTAGGAGTAAGCTCCATTGACAATAATTTCTTTATTTGAAGAATTTCTAACCCTCCTTTCCCATGCAGAAGCAAATGCCTAAGGCGGCTTATATGGGCAGGCTAGTCTGAACCACCATTTTTCAATGGTTTTTTTTCTTTTTTCACAAGTATACAGTATTCTGCGATTCACCAAATCCTCACTCCCAGATGTAGCCTTCACAGTGTGGTTCTCTCTTCTGGCTGCATGCTATCCAGCTTCAGCAGACAATGGTAAGTCCAGCCTGGACAGGTCCTCAAGGTAATGGCACTTACTTCTAAGTGAGCATCACATTGTATCTCTTGCTTTGAGAACCTAAAGTCCACCTTGTTGTTCTGCTTTTCCCCCTGGACTTGGAAGGCATCAGCAAGCTTTAAGGTAGCTTCTCAGAAGTAAGTTCCACTGTGTTCAAGGGGGCTTAACCCAATGAGAGTAAATACACTATAGCCTTACTGAATTTAGTCTTACAGACTTACTGAACCAAAAATTGTGTGTTGTTGTTTTTGCTTGCTTGCTTGCTTGCTTCCTGCATGAAAACTACCTGAGCTGCACCTTTCAATTTTATAACTCGTGGGCTGCTGGGGAAATGACAAAACACCCTCACTATTTCATCTGTCTTTTGCTTATCATTGAGTCTGATGAAGAATCCTATAGGATTCTAAAGCTTGCTGTTTGACACCTTGTCGCTTGGTTCCATGGTAATAAACCATTGCTGCTGGGTTTTCTGACTGGAAGATTGGGAGTTTGAGACCACGCAACGGATTGAGCGCCTGTTGCTTGTCCCAGCTCCTGCCAACCTAGCAGTTCGAAAGCACGTAAAAAATGCAAGTAGATAAATAGGGACCACTTCAGTGGGAAGGTAATGATGTTCCGATGTGTTCATCTCCGTTTCTCAGCTGAAGAGCCAGTGTTTTATCCTAGGACAAGCTTCCTTGGTCATGTGGCCAGCAGGATTTTATGCCAAGGTGCACGGAACACTGTTACCTTCCCACCGAAGTAGTCCCTATTTATCTACTCACATTTTTAGGTGCTTTCGAACTGCTAGGTTGGCAGGTGCTGGGACAAGCAACTGGAGCTCACTCCGTTGCGTGGTCTTGAACTGTCAACCTTCTGGTCAACAGCTCAGCGGTTTAACCCGCAGCGCCACCATGTCCTGCTGTCTCTTATACCGGGAGGCATTTCATTGTATGCAAGTGGCATGCGGGTAGGGAATGGGAACTGGGGCTTCAGCCCTCTTTCTCTGCTAGTAGGCTCAAAACAGCCCTGCTGTTGCTGTTTCATAATTTAGCTGACTCTTAAGTTTATTTGAAGTCAGGCTTCTCCATTCGCTTTTGCTCTTCTTGTACAAGGTCCTTTCTGTTTAATTTCCTAGAAGCAAGGCCAGAGTTCTTGCAGGAGTGACGTTCTTGCAGGAATGAAAAAACAGCTCTCTTACCTTTGCTTGCTCCAAATAAACTGCCAGTGAAGTTAATGCCATGTTTTGGCATCACAGCCATGATAGTACAATGTGGTTCAAAGGCCTGAGCATATTTAGGCTCAAGGCTCGAAATTTGGAAAAAAAAACACTCTCTCAAATCAGCATTTTGGGGTGTAAGAATGGACATTAAAACAAACCAGGATTTGTCATTGCATCCAAATCGGGACATTGCATCCAAACCACAGTTTGCAAACAAGCCAGGATACAAAACCATAATTGTATACAAACAATGGTTCACAAATGGTGGTCGAACAAGCTGGGACCTGCCCATTTCAGACACAACAACAAATCCTTGCATGTTTGGAATAAAGAATGGACTCTGCAAATACCTTCCTGTTTGTGTACGAAGAGGAAACAGTAATGTGTGACAGTAATGCTAAATCATAATTTTGTGCAACTTCTGAGCCTGGCTCATGTGTCATTCAATGAACCTTGGCTATAAAATTCAGGATCAACACAAGTGCTTGGCAACATAACATTACAGTGATCTATATGCACCCCTGGTGGAGCTCTTAATATGGACCTGCAATAGGTTTCCTGCTAACCTGAAAGAAGAGAAGGGAGATTGGGTTCATAAAGGGATAGGACACTGTTCCTGAATGCAATGCAGTGCAGAGGGCAGGGAAGATGCAAAATGGATGCTAATGCAAGATCTGAGTCAAGGTCTCAGGAACGCTGTGCTTTATTAGTCACTCTGTTTATGTTGCATGCCATCTCCGGTGATCACATTGTTCTGTTGTTCTGTTCCTCACACTGTAAGCTCATTGGGGCAGGGATTCAATGACAATGATGAGAAAATGTTTTGCAAATCCCACCCCATATTGGAGAGGCGAGCCTGAGGGTGCACAAGAAGGTTTAATTACAGGGAGAAAAGTAAATACACATGAGCCATGCTTCTCCTTTTGACTGTTGCCCTGGATTACTCCTTTTCAGTTGTTATGCAAAGAAAGGTGGAAGTGGAGGAGGACATTTCCTGTTTATAGACCTGGCTTTAGCTGAATGAGCTGGAAAAATATGCAAATACCTGTTTGTGTGGACGCCAGTTCCTCTCCCTCCCAGGAACGGTTAGGAACGAATGATTAAGGGAAGGCACGGAAAATAACACCGCAGGCATGTGCCAAAACCGAGGCTCACTGACCTGTATGCTGACTGTAGAGCTGTGAAGGGGACAAAGCCCAAAAGATCAAAGGGTTGAAGCACCTTCGGTATGAGAAGAGGCTGAAGCATTTGGGGGCTTCTGAATTTGGAAAACCACTCAAAGGGCAGGTAGAAGATAGTACAATTGTTGTGGTAGGACAAAGGGGATGGCGAGATCCCCCTTTTAAACCTAGCACTTGGTGGGTGGGTGGGGGGCTCACAAAATGAAACTGAGGGTGCAATCCTAACCTGGAGTTAAGCCGGCACAGTTAGGCCAGCAAAGTTTAGCTGGCACAAGGGACACCGTAAGGTATGTTTGGACCACGCTCGGAGGCAGAGAGGCCAGCACACAGAAATGCTCCATCTTCCCTTACTCTGAGAGTAGTCCAAACACACTTTTCGGTGGCCCTGGTGCCAGCCAAACTTTGCTGACCTAACTGTGCTGGCCTAACTCCAGGTTAGGATTGTGCTCTGAATGAGAGCTAGATGCAAAATAAAAATAAAAAAGATTTCACACAGTGAATTACTGGCGTTTCTTAACTGCCCTAGATGTGATGCCTCCTGTTTTAGATGGCTTCGAAGGGAGATTATCCAAATCTGTGAAGGAAAATAGGTCTGTGAAGGGCCAGGCATGCATGGTGGTGACAGAGAACTCCCATGTTTAAAGGCAGTCTATCTCTGGCCACCAGTTGCTGGGGATTAACAGTGGTGGAGGCCTACCTAGGCTTTCTGGAGGCATCTGCCTGGCCATGGTGATAAACAGGATGCTGGTTCTTGGACCTTATTGATGAGGGATTTTCTGATGAGATTACCTTCTAAGGGCCTGATCCTTAAAGCACATGTTTGCGGCACCTGGAGAGCAAGCAGCACTGGCAGGGGGGTTAACGATGCTGAAGATGCCCTGGCTGGTGGCAGTAAAAAGGTAAGTGCTGGGCTGTGTGGGGCATGGGGAGGGTGGCGGGGAGGTGCTCCTGGGTGGGGGGAAGGGCAAGATAGGAGGAGGGACTGGCAGAGGCCTCCTCTGCTGTTTCCTATCAGAAACCTGATATGAGGTTTCTTGAGTCTGTGTCTGTGATTTAGCGGGCACAGACTCAAGAAGCCCTATTGCGGAGGCTGGGGCTTTACTCGGGGGAAGGGGACAAATGTCCCCTTTCTCCAAGGCAGGGCCGGCTTTAAGCCAATGTGACCAGTGTCGTCACATCGGGCCCCGCGCTTCGGGGGCCCCCGCACTAGCAGGGTGAGCATATTGCCTGTGGCTGCAGCTGGGATCTCTATGGGCTGCAAGTCAGTGGGGCAAGCAGAGCAGCTTTACCTTGGTCTCTCCCACCTGCCTCTGCCTCTGAACAGCCCAAAATGGGCCACCTGGAAGCCGTTGGCAGTGATGTTACGATCTCACCACCAACTACTTCCACATGCCATGCTTTGCACGTGGCACGAACAGAGCTCTTCTTGGTGAGCGGGGGGGCGGCGCAGGGAGGGTTGGGGGCCCACAGGAATGCCCCACTTTGGGCCCCGCTGCTGCTAGAGCCAGCCCTGCTCCAAGGAGACCTCTGGTGGCTTCCCCGTGCCCATAGGATACAGCAGTGGCCATTTCACCAGGTGTTTGGAAGCTTAGAATTGGGCTGTAAAGCACCCTAAGCACGCCATTGTAACAATGGGCACGCTGTCTTTCAGGGATGTTTTCTATTACAGTACATGATCTTGTTGTCGAACTCATTGTACTTCTCCCCATAAACTTCCACAGAATCTCAGTTCTTCTGAATATCGCTCAAAAGCTGCTGTTACAAACTCTGTGGAAAGAGTGGCTCAAGGGAACCGATCCTTCTGCTCTCATGAAACCTCCATGCCAACATATTCCATCCAGAGGATAGCCCCATTAGTCCATTGCAGGAAAAATGACGAAGACTCTGGAGGCACTAAATACTTTCATTGATCACCGCATGTTTCTGGCCTAGGGCCCATTTCATTCAACTTGCAGTGAACTTTTCTAGGTGGTGAAAATCAGAAGGGATCATGAAGAGCTCCAGAAGGATCTCTCCCAACTGGGGGAATGGGCAGCAAAATGGCAGGTGTGTTTCAATGAAAACAAGTGTAAAGTGATGTACATTGGGGCAAAATATCAAAGCTTCACATATTGGCTAAGGGGTTCTGAGCTATCTGTGACAGGAGAGAGAGCACTTGGAGTGCTGGTGGACAACTTGATGAAAGTGTTGACCCAGTGAGCAGCAGGGTGAAGAAGGCCAATTCCGTGCTTGGGAATTAAAAAAGGGGTTGAGAATAAAACGGCCAATATTATTATCCCATTATACAAATCAATGGTAAGGCAACATCTGCAGTACTGCATACAGTTCTGGTCGCCACATCTCAAAAAGGACATAGTGGAGATGGAAAAGGTGCACAAGAGAGCGACAAAAATGTTTACTGGGCTGGGGCACCTCCCTTATGAAGAAAGAATGCAGTGGTTGGGGCTCTTCAGTCTAGAAAAAAAGCACCTGAGGGGGGGGCATGATTGAGACATACAAAATTCAACCTGGGATGGATAGAGAGGGATGATCTTTTCCCTCTCTCACAACACCAGAACCAGGGACTAAAATTGAGTGTTGGGAGAGTTAGAACGGATAAAAAGGAATACTTTTTTTACCCAGTGGGTAATTAAATCTGTGGAACTCCTTGCCACAGGAGGTGGTGGTGGCATCTGGTCTAGCTAAGTGCCTTTAAAAGGGGATTGGACAGATTTCTGGAGGAAAAGTCCATCGCAGGCCATGATGGGTGGTATAACCTTCTTAATTTAGAAGTAGGCTATCTCAGAGTGCCAGATGCAGCACAGTGGCAAGAAGATGCGTAAACAGTCTTGTGTGCTTCCTGAGGCATCTAGTGGGCCACTGTGAGATGCATGAAGCTGGACTAGATGGGCCTTGGCCTGATTCAGCAGGGCTCTTTTTATGCAGTGAGGAATCAATGGAGGAAAGAAGGATTTTTAAAAAAAATGTTTTAAAACCCCAATTAGCCCTGAGTTTAGCCCTGCCCATGTCAGATTATGCAATTATAGTTCTCCAGTGTCACTCTGAGTGTGGCACGTCATTGCCTTTAAAGAAGGATTAAATGTATACCTATCATCTCAGCCTATCAGTGGCTGTCAGTCAGGATTGGAGTAGTTGAACCTCCATGTTCTGTGGCAGGTTACAAGCTGCTGGAGGTAAACCATATGGTCTTCTCAGGGGCACTGATCTTGGGGACAAAGATCGCAGGCCATGATGGACTTTTGGTCTGGATCCAATAAGATCAGTAAGTGGGGAAGGGGCAAATCACAACAAACCAGGTACTTCCTGATACACAAAACGGCCTCATTACAGACTGCAATGAAACCTGGATGCCAGTTATGACATTTGGGGGGATGGAGACGGGTTGAACAGGACTGAAGCAGTGATGAGAGCGAATTCCAGAAAGTTGACCTGCAATGAGGTGGCTAAAAATAGATGGTGAAATAGCAGTTCTCTGCTGTTGCCAAATAGTTGGAGATTTTTTGTGTGTTGTTTTCCCTGATGGGTCATCTTGGTGAATACTTTGGCATGTAGGGCTGTCTCAGGATGTTCCAGTGGCTGAGGTGATGCACCAAATGGTTCACTCCCCCCCCCCTTACGCAGCAGTACGCCAGGCACTGTTGTTGTTGTTGCTGCTCCTCCACCCTCCAATTCCTGGATTCAAAAAGGAAAAAGGGAATGGAGCAGAAGAGGAAGTGTGGGGGAGAAGAGAGTGGTGGGCTAGAGTGTCAAGAGGAAGTGAGAATGGTGGGGTAGAGTGGTTATGCAGCAAGGTGTAGGAAGGACTTGTCACACTCAGAGGCACTTTGTCTTTGATACTGCAAACAGAGCATTGCAGCGCTGAACACTGTTTCTGGCACACAGTCTGGTTCAAAATAAGTCATGAAAGATGCTTCCTATGAATCTGAAATACAAACAGATGTTTTAAAAGGGGGGGAAAGCTTACCAAGAGGGGGAAAAGGCCAGACAGAGCTGCTCGTAGAAAAATAACTTACGGGATATAAACAAGAGCATCAGCGCTAGAGGGTGTGAAAGTAATAATAATAATAATAATAATAATACATGTATTTATATACCGCCTTTCTTAAAGTCACTAGATTTCTCTAATGATTACAACT